>VUQR01001006.1:0-13874 GCA_015108515.1 Hemichromis elongatus
GCGGGGAAGGAGGAGCCGCTGGAGGAGATGGAGGTTCCTCCATCAGTTGCCGGAGCGCCCCGTGGTCCCGTGTGCCGGATGCCCACCTGCCTGGCCGTGTACATCGCCAGACCGCTGCCACGGAGTGACAGCTCGCCACATGGCCGACCGCCGGACCAGCTGCCCCAGGGCCACTGGATCCGGGGGCGTCCTCCGGAACTTTCACATCCCTGTCGCCGGACCTGGGGCTGGGGACGTCGACGGTCCGGGCCGATTCTTTCTCCCGCTCACGCGGGGGGAGGGGAGTAGGTTCGGCCGGATGGCTCCCTGGCCTCAGTCGGGCGATGGGGGTATGTGGCGGAGGTGTGGCCTGCGGTGGCGTGCGGGGAGGGCTGACGCACCTGCACGCCATCCGCAATCATGCCAGCCTCCTTTATTAGTTGCACTGGGTCCTGTGGGTTGGGGGTGTGTAATGTTGAGCTGGCGGCGGGAGAGCCGCAGCTCTGTGTGTGTGAATGAATAAATTGTTAAAAACCATGGATGTGTCGTCGGGTCTGCCGTGCACGTTTACAGCAATAAATCTAAAGCTGTCAACAAATTGTGAATAAGTAATTGACCTTATGCCAAAATAGTGGCCTGGAAAATGCAGAGTCTTTCAAGGAAATGATAACGCTAAGAAGAAACAGCAAAACGTCAAACAACAGCAAGCACACATCTCAATAAATTTTGAAGCACCACTGATAAAATAATCTTGCTCCTTCTCTGACCGAGTTCTACTACGCTGCTGTGTGCAGCCACATATGCCGATGCCAAAATACTGCCTCCACCATGTTTTACAGCTTATATTATTTCCTCTGTCCAATGAAGGGTTTCAGAACTGTCTTTCAGATGGCAAAGAGTGAAAACAGCTGCACCTTGTGTAACCGTTTGTATTTCCATTCATGAATGCACCATTTTGATGTAGACCTTGACACCAGTCTCCTTCAAAGTGCTCTGGAGTGGTTAGATGTTCTGAAGGGTTTTTCTTCAGCCTCTGAGCTCAAACATTCACTTTGTGACTGTTTGATTTGAAATCCACTGTGAGAGGCAAAACTGCAATGAGAGTCATTATCCAATATCTATCTATAGAGCTCTGTAGTCATCACACACTCAGCCAGTTAGCATACTATTCCTATTGTCTACACTTCTTTTACAGTGTGTCTGGCACGAGAGAGTTGAGAGTAAACCTAAGAGGACTCGGCCTCCTGCTTCATACCACGATGTGCTGGTGTGGTGATGACCTGCTCTGTGTATTGATCTGCTCATGCACTATTCCCTCTACTTCGTGTGAGAAGTTGCGTCTGATCTGAATCAGCTTTCAAGTGGGCAAAAACAATCTGACTCAAAGGCACTTTTTTGTAATGTACATCAATAGAGTAGCAGAGTGTGCAGAAACAAAAGCAAGCCTCCAATAGTGGTTCAAAGGGTAATGATTTTCTCTGAACGGCCTATCCATCAGAACTACCCTTAATTCTGCTTTATACCGATCTACCGATTTCAAAGTGAAATGTCATCCCATTGAACTTCCAGACAAATCTTAATTCCAGTGAAGATTTTTCAACAAGACTCATTTGTTCGTCAAAAGGACAGAAGGCGAAGCAAAAATGGCAAGGTAGAAGTGGTGTATGTATGTATTCATGTACCCTATCTCCTACTTAAAAGGTTTCATCGTAATTTGCATGAACATTGTCACACATGCAGCAATGATTGAAATCTGTATGTTATTAAAAAAAAATCTTTATTATAAATTGCAATTCTTTTGTTTTTTATATTCAACATCCCTCAATGTTACACTGTCCACTTGTATTACTTGGCACAGTCAGTGCCAGTACGACGATTAACACCTTTGAACATTTATTTATTATAAATCCAAATTCTTTGGATTTTCAGATATATTATGTTCATATGTTTCATTTCATAATCCCCCCTGTGAATACCGTGTTACGTAATCCGCCTGTTTTTCTTTCACATGTCATGTTGAGCGTTTGTCATCCGTAAAATAACGTCTTCCTCTAAAATGAAAATAATGTACTGTATCTGTAACTTTTTACAAAGAGTTTTCCTCAAGTAGTAATCAGCACACTAATAATTCGCTCCATCATTTAATGAATCAATGGTGATACTTGAAACTATTAAAGCCAAATTAACCTTTAATGTCGCAAAATTTAAACTTTCAAACCTGCAAATGAGCAAAACTAAAAACACTGACTTGAATTAAACATGTCAATAAATTCTTCTGATATAATTTTTTTTCCAGTTTGATTTACATTTTTAAATGCAGTTTTCTTTATTTCTCTTTATTGCTTTTACTGTGTAGTTGATGCCAGTGGTTAAGACACAGTTGATGGCTCTGTAGTTTTATAATAGTACATCTAAAATACTGCAAGATGCCTAAGCGTTATTCTGCATATTCATCAGTGCCAGTATTTTGAGAAAGAAATGTTGTTCCGGGCACGTTGGCAGCTAAGACCTCTTGAATATCTTCCCAAGTCTAATTAACAGACTTAGATATCAGCAGCACTGTGCAGTCAAAGATGACAGGCTGTATCATAAGACACCAATCATTCTGCATCACTCTTTTATTCCAGAATCAAAACAGATTTGATGAAAGAAACTATAAAACAACAACCTCATTAACTCCTATCTGAAGCACCTGTGATCCTCAACAGTTTCCTGTGAATTACTTTTATCAGCATGAAAGTTCTCTGTAGTTGAGCTGCACAGACCCCAGATGTTTTATCTAAATTATCTCTATTACAGCTTTAGTCTATGGTTCAATGTGCACTGACACGTGTGAAAAAGCATGTCTGTTGATCCTACGTATTTGAAAAGACTGATGACTCAAAGGAGAAAAAATGAAAAGGGTTCAAACCTTAATTGCAGACCAGAGCTGCTCAGCATCCACTTCTCTGCGTGTTGCCTTCTCCCGCACTGCTCCTGCTTCCAAGCTCAAACGATCTCGCCAAGACAGATTTCAAACACTCTTTGCTGCAGTCACTGCCATTCATACACAAACACTGCATCCCTGAATGAATGAATAGAGCTTACAGGTGTACATGTCGGGAGAGCGCTGCCAGAGCTCACGGCGTGCTCCAGCGCTCACAGACTGAGACGTGGAAGAAGAGAGGGAAGCTTTTTTGGCATTATCATCCCGCCCTCCCTCTAGTCTACTCTCCTCCCGCTCCTCTCTCTGTCACTGTCTCCTCTCTTATTCACCTTTTTAATCCCCTGCCTATCGCCTCAAAGCATCTACTCTGCTTCCTCTTGTCTTGCTGCAATTATGAATGTAAGTAATTGTCTTATTCCAGCAAAAGGGTGTACGTGAGAGAGAGGCAGACACGACTAAAAGCAAGCCATCTGTGAGAGAGTATTTATATGAAACTGAAGGAGAATCTCTGCTTTTGAGGGAAGGACCAACCCCCATCCTCACTGAGACAAACAGCTACTGGCATGTATCAGAGAGGGATGAGTAGCCTGCTTCTTACAAGAAGATGAGCATGAAAGAGTCTTCCGTGTCTTTGAGCTCTAAGGTGCACACAATCAGGAGTTGCTGCTTTAAAGAAGCATAAAATTACCCTCCAAATATGCAGGACACTATTATATTTTTTGACAGTGAAGGATCACCTCTCAGGAACCCTTAAGTGCTACTTTTCCTTCTTTTGAAAGGTGTGACATTTAGAAGAAATGCTTAGCTGCTAAGGGTAATCCACTAAACTTGAGTCTAACCTTTACTAAATAATGGATTGTGGCTGTGAATCATGTGACACCTCAGTAATTGAAAAACAATATGAAAATTCCAGCGGCTCTCTTTGACAGTTGTAAGTCCATAGCCATGTGCACTTTATTTGACTCAGTCATCTGTATTTATTAAATGCAAGAAAACAATGTTGCTTTAAGGACAACACGCGCTCCAATCTGGAAGCAATGAAGTGAAATACCTCTCCTAAAGCCATCAGTCACATGGTGAAATATTTCCACTCTGATGCTATTTTTGCTGCACTTCACATACACACATATGACCAGAAGTATTAAAATGTCTATCAGAGCCTAAACAATTGTCTTTTCCATCTATTACACCAACACGTATCAAAAAGGGCTATTGCTTAGTTGCCAAAATAAAAAAGTCATGAGTAGCTGTTATTTTTGCTCTGTTTGGTTGTGCACTTTCTTTATACAGCAGCCCCCCCACCCCCACCCCCCCTAATAGCAACAGCTGTGGCATTTCAAATTTTGAATGTTGAACTTTAAAGTTTGTCCACAGTCACAGAGATTTGTAAGTAAGGTTAAATGTGAGCAACTTCACTTGTCTTGCAAACACATGGGAGCTAAGGAAGAAAAGGCGCAGTCGTTTACTGACTTTGGTTGTGTGCTCTTAATGAAGCTAAAAACCTAAATGCTATTTTTGCTTTTAAACTGTGAGGTCTCTAGTTGTTAAATCATCTTTTATTATAAAAGAAAAGTATTAGCTAAAAGTCAGCCTATGGCCAGTGGTTAACATAAGTGACTGCTCTACATTTTTCAACATTTGATTAAATATTTTAAATATTTGATTACAGTTTGTAGCTGGTCAACACAGTCAGAGTATCATCTGATGGGACTTTGAAACCACTTTTAAAGTCCTTTTAAATAATAAGTCATCCAAATAGAGTAAATCTATGCCTAACACTTTTAATCTCACTCCTAAAGGAGAAAAAAGGCAAAATGCTATTTCTGTTCAGGGAGGAAGGTTTGAATCTGTACAGCGCGTTGTGTTCACGCTAGCTCAGAATAATATCGCTTTTTCAGATTTGAGTACTGGTAGCGGTGCTTGGATGGCTTTACAGTTGTGAAATATTTTCACTTTCTCTGTGTCTCTGCTGTTTGGCTTGCAAGAGGAACAAGTAGGTCAAAGCGCCTCGGGACTCTGTAAGCATTTTGACAGACTTCAGATCTCCTGGAAGTTGGTCTCCAGAGGGGTGAAGGCAATATTTAGGGCAAACCCCTGCACAGTAATCTCTTCCTTCAGCTAATGCATTAGAAAACTGGGAACATGAAAGTATTTTAAATCAAGGCAAATGAATGCTCAATGTGATAAAGCTAGGCTAGCTTCATTAAGGTAAAACATACACATGGGTGACTGAAGCACTCATCTGCTTTTTGAGAGACGATACGCACTAATATCATTTCAATATGTATTATTTGTTTTCTGTGTTACTGTAAGTACGGTACGTTCATTGCATTGCTAATTCTAGTTCCTCACTAAAAGCATAACCCACCTTGCCACTGTTACCGGACAACAGCTTGCACAAACTAGAGCAATGGTGGTAAGAGGGGCTGTATTGGAGAGAGAACAAGGAAAAGGAAGTTGCAGGGAAAAAAAAAGGGCTCAGCCTTGCTGAAAGGCCGGGTATTTTGTCTCCTCGTATCTCAATGGGCAGCCCACAATGTGTGTTAATTCATGCCTCACAAAGAGCCTTGAAGCGAGGCTTTCCCAAACCAGCAAACAAATCACTTCCCTCCGTCTCCATTGGTATTCTGAGGATGATTCTCCAGTCTTTGTGTAGGGAAATGAACAGCGGAATAAGAAGCAGATTAAGGTTATAGGTGCGGTTTACTCAGGGATCGCTTTGATTGAAATACCGCACACACGTCCGAATGTCCTTTTTTTGGGCCTATATCATTTTTTCCTGTCCATATTGAGATAAATACCACCTCTGTGTTGAGATGACGTAGGCTATTCTGCCATTAGCAGTTCATTTAAGTTAAAGTTAATTAGCTTTTGGCAGTCTGTGATTCCACTCTTTCATTTCATTCATAAATCCTCATTTAAAATCTGTTGTGGGAGCACTGCTGCGTAATTTATTATGATATAGCTCTAAAAGTGTCTTTATTATAACTGTGTGAGGAAGTGGATATTTTTAATAGGCTCTTATTTAGTGCTAATTAAGCTATCCATAAAACGATGCTAAAGGTTAACGCTTTGCTAAAGTGACGCTCTAGTCAGAGTCGTGTCCAGTCTGGTTTCCTGCAGCAATAAAATTATTTTAAGTTAATAATGGCTCAGAAAACCACTGACATCACCTGATTAATTTTCAGCTGTTTTAGCATTGTTCAGTTTATTGTTGTGATCTTTTGCTTTCCTTCACTATTATTGCTTTAGTTCACACGACTATAATGAGCATCGTTTCAACGAGTCATTACTGAGATGCAGGCAGGTGACAAAGTGTTTAGACAGAGGACTCATTCAGGTTTTTCATCAGTTGCTCTGTTGGTTCAGGCTGCACAGCTATTTAGTCAAAAATAACTTGAATTAGGAAATGGATCATTGTATGTAATTATGATTAGCAAACCTTTTTATGTTACCAGGGAGGGAAGTTCTTCACATGGGTCATTAGCAACGACTGTATAACTCGACCTCCTCATCTTCTCCTCTTCCTGTGATGATCATAGGATGCATATATGCACACATATACAAGTCTGTATGGAGTGCTTTCATTACTCAAGAAAAGTAATGTATTACACATTACTCGTTAGTTACTTACTTGCCAGAAAAAGTAATTTGTTAGACTACTTGTTATTTACCCTCTGGTTACTCTAAAATGTCCTGATAATACTTACTAGCTAACAATATATAAACCTTAGTCTACAGTCCCACACACCAACACAAATCTCTATGCTAATGAGGACACATCGGACTTTTTATTTTATTTTTTAGGGTACGTATGAACAGAAACCAAAGAATTGCCTGTGCGTGAGTTAACGGTCACCAGAATTTGTATCTGAGACAGAATTCTGTTCCTCTCGTCATTGAACAAAATGGGTTTTTGCTGGTAGTACCAATGATTTATTCTGTTACTTTGTGCATTGATCATTAAAGTCTTGGTTTTTATGTGAATCAAAACTCATAGGAAAACCAAGGAAACTTGACAAATGTCAGATTTGAGCCATCCCGATGTACTTTGAGGTCTTTAACAGTTTTTATATTATGAAGGTAAAATATACAATAGCAAAGTTCCCAAAATCAGCTGATTCTAAGGTTTGGCGTGAACTTGTTTTCAGATTTGGTTGATTTAGTTCAGAGTGACAACGTCTAAAGGTGCAAACCAACCACACAATGCAATTATGCATCTACCTGCAGAAACTGCCCACTGTTTTTTCTGTATGGTAATAAAAAACATTTAACTTAAGCCCTTACTACTGTTTTCAAATGAAACTAGGGTAGGAAACCTCGAGTTCTACATGACTCACTCTGACTACAAATAGACTGAAGACCTGCTAGCCTGCAAATGAGCCATAATGCAGTATTTTCTGAACACTGTAGTAAAACTAGTAATCCATCCATATTAAATATGACTATATTTTAATTATCTAATCATCTAATATCTGTCTTGTCACAAAATAAAAGTCTTTTTCATTCATTTTGTTGATTGCTTCATGAAAGTCTAAATGTTTTGCATGCAAGTCTTTAATGGTAAGAAAAAAGCTGCTAAAGTCCCAGCTCAGATATGAGGTGGTGTTCCACTTAGAGCTGAATAAAAGTGCTGCGCTTTCTGAAACACTGGGTGCAACTGTGCTAACTGGATCTTTAGATACAATGCTAAAGTTGTATCCAGTAAACAGTCTAAGTGGCGTTTTTTGTAATAAACTTGGTAGTTTCATTGCTTACTAATATTTTGCCTGTGTTGACATGAATTTATTGGCTGATCCCAACAATGACAACATATTTCTCTTTTCTTTTGCAAGTAGCCGTTTTTCCACGGTACAGTGGACAGTTGGGAGTAAAACGGAGTCAATATGACAGCAGGTCTTGTTGGTATAAAACTTTTTAAATTTTGTGTAAAACCTGTGCAACTATTAATGACATGCACAGTAACGTACTATAGTTGCTATACATGCTCTGCACCCACCAGTACGTGCAACGTGTCTAGTTTTTCTTTGCTCAAGCAACATAGAATTAAACATGTTATTCTAGAAATATACTAAATGGACAAAACTGACATTTAGTTTAACACTACACAGCATCTACAGCTTACAAATTCAAGCACTGCTGGAAATGGTTTAGGTTTTTGCTGCGTCTCTGTCAGGCTGTTGCTTTACACTTAAAATAACATTAGACTGCGTTAGGATGTACAAAAGCCTGCAGCCAAGCTTTCAGAAACACTGATGCTTATTTCTCATTTGAAGAGCTTTAAATTACACAACCGGTTTCACAGTTATCTGGAGGATGTCTATGTCTTGTTAGAAATGACACCTCTGTGAACGATCTTTTTTTTTCACATTGAAACAAGCAGGATGCTGTTTCGTGTGAAGCTGTTTCCTGGCACTCAAAATTTTTTTTCTGGTTGAAAAATGGTGCTTAACTTTAAAGCAGAGCTCCACAATTAATTAATTACACACATTCAAAAGGTAGTGGTGTAAAAAAAAAAGGAATGCCGAATGCACAAATTTTCAGTTGGATCTGCCTCTTGTGTTTGCTGCAGTAAAACCACGATCAAGCTGGCATTCTTCTTTCATCTGTTTAGCCAAGGCTAAGCCCAAGGTTATTTTCTATTATAGGATACATTATTAATGAACCAAATGGCCTAGCTTCATTATTCAATAAGAAATGGCGTCTTGTCTTGTCCATGTAGATCTGTTGTAGTTTTTGTATTGTGTAACAATCAAGCCCTAGGTATTAAATTATTATTTAAAAAAAACGTTTACATGTTTTTCTTACACAAGTAGTGAGTGAATTTTTTTAATATGTAAACTAGATTTTGATCCATTCTAAGTTTTTTTTAATTTCATTTTTTAATTTAATTGAAGTTTTTTTTTGTACTCATTTCTTCTCTTTTTTGTTATGTATGATTATGTTATGCCATTTGTTGTGAGGTTATGAGCAGTTTCCATGCATGTCTATACAAGTTTAAGCCTTCTACAGGAGCAAAAGTGGTTGCAAAGGAATTTAAACTAACATGTTTAACTATATGATGTGACTCTCTGCACTGCTGTTTATGTTCTTACAAGGTTTATTTCTTAAATTACACTACAGCTCAAGGAGTCATTACGACCTTTGGCATTTTTTTTATATTGGAGACATATTACCCCATGTAACATTATTTTTCATAATTATTACCAATCAAGTGCTGCCTACTTCAATGGTTGGATGGGCATGCGTTATAAACCAGACAGGTAAGCTGTCTCTAAAACAGCTTTTGGAGTAATATCAGGATTTGGTGTTTAAATAGAGTAAGTTGCTGTCATAGTCCGTCAGTATTACTCAGTTAGATTTGGTATAAACATACCAAATGTATGTGTATTTACTTCTAAGAAAGAACATTTGTACCTTTCTAATGTGAAACAAAATATGATTTCTAATGTTTGGTTAGTGTGATATAAAATTAAAGTGGGATCAGTTGTTCTATAACCTATTAGGCTTTTACCATGACAAACCTGCATGTCTCAGTCACACTAGAATAAAAACACCATGGCAACCTTGCAGCAAGGTAAAATTGATGGTTGTTTGATGATTGCACTGAATGCATTTGTGACTTTCACAACCAATTGCAAGTAGTTTAGTTTAGCACTTTCAATCACAAGGAAATTGCACAGGTGATTGCAACGCGTCACCAAACAGCTGAGGTGCATTTTGGAATGGCTGCAATCACTCTCAGACAGATGGTTGGGGTTTGCAAGTACCTGCCATCCACTTAATAATACAGATATATTACCAATACACTGTAATTGATCAGAGTCAGTACCGCATTCTAGCGTCACACTTTAAAGAAACCATGGTTGGAGGCCATGCAATCTCTTTGAGACGACACAACAATAAACTGTGGCACTGTCAGTTGGAAATCTGATTCCATCGTCAAACATAGAAATTTACATTAAATAGAAAAACTACATTTACCAATTACATTCAGAGTCTAGCCTGAAGGACAGCACATTTAATTTTGTTCTTCAGTATTTTGGCATTTGATATATAACCAGATATAACGAGTTGAGTCAGTCAAGTACATTATGTTTGCAATTATACCCGTCAGTGTAGATGGACTTAGACTGATTGCAATATGTTGGCAAAATGCTATTTTTGTTTGTTTAACTTTTTGTTTAACAATAAGAAATAAGACAAGTAAGTGTAAAGTGCAAAACCCTCTAAATAGACTAGCAGGACTTTTTAAAAAAATATATCTTGAAAAGCATTTGATAATCCCGGAGTGTGTGTATATATTATAATATATTATATTATATTTTTAGGATGTACAAAAAGCCTGCAGCCAAGCTTTCAGAAACACTGATCCTTATTTCTCATTTGAAGAGCTTTAAATTACACAACCGGTTTCACAGTTATCTGGAGGATGTCTATGTCTTGTTAGAAATGACACCTCTGTGATGATCTTTTTTACATTGAAACAAGCAGGATGCTGTTTTGTTTGAAGCCGTTTCCTGGCACTCATAATTTTTTTTTTCTGGTTGAAAAATGGTGCTTAACTTTAAATAAATATAATATAATATAATATAATATAATATAATATAATATAATATAATATAATATAATATAATATAATAAATAGCTACGTTGCTATTGTTTTGTTAAAAACCTTAACATAATCTGAGTGTAGCTAACTAGATGAGAGTTAGGGATAATTGTAATCCTATTAATAAACCCACAAAAAGTAGAAAAAACAAAAAATTGCATTTGGCTGATTATTTCTTTGCTTCTATGCAATAAATCTTACACTGTGGCAAAGCCTGTTTATTTCACCTTAAATAGCGCCACACCAAAGTGCATTTGTGGGTTAAACAGCAGAGTTGAGTATGTAGGTTGTGTACATGAAAAACTCCGCCGATGCTGCCAAGAAACATTATTACAACAAAGAAATAATCAACCAAATGTAAGTTTGAAAGCTACGGGCCATTTGAGCCCTAAACAACTGTTGGAAGAGTTTGGTCCACATGGACTATGGACATGAACTCTTTGGGGATTGAGACTTTTAAAGTCAGCTTTAATTGGCTTCTAAAGAAACTGCATTTGGGCTCTAAGTTCATTTCACAACATTGTTTGAAATTTTTGTCACAGCTAAGAGGGGGGACGTCTAGTCCTTCTCTCTATAAGCCAAAGATTGTTATGGACATGTTGGCTACTGCAGCTTTAAATATGTTCAATAGTAGATGCTGAGTGGATAGTTATAATGCAAAGACTGTATAACAGAATTATCGCTGTTCTGTTCAAAGGTTATAAATATTTTATGTGTAATTGCCTTCTTTACTCTCACTTCAGTCACGTTTCTCTTTACATGCCTGCTGTTGGTCACATGTTTTACATACTTTAATAAAGCTGTGGTATCAACCTGACTGCGACTGTCTGCTGTTTCAGCAAACTGCAGAGTTGTTATAAAATCAATAGACCCAGCATTTCTGCGCTACTGTCCTGGAAAATGATGATGGATGATGGATTTCTAGTTAATAAAGCTGCTGCTGTTATTGCAGTGTAACGCTAAATTGAATTTCACTGTGCTAAAGACAAGTGACCCAGCAAGCTCCTGATACTACATCTGCTTTTTTAATATTTAATTTGAATAAAACATAACACTGTAGTTGCCTCACAATGGCTCAACTCTGTGTCTGTTTGTGTTTGTTCACTAATGCCATGGGAATTCACAACAAACACAAATTTCCTGTGGACACGGGGGCACGGATTTAACTTTAGAGGCTCATTAATTACACATATCCTAGTGGCTCCTGTTTGATGTTGGATTCAGGAAATATAATCTGATACCTGAGCAAACAAAGCCTCAAACCAACAAACCAAACTTGGCAATGCTCAGTTCATACCTGGAACATATATCACCACCTCATGGCTCAAAATTGACCTATTTTTGTCATAGTCCTGAGTGTGTTGACTCAGGGTTTTGTAATTATTCTATTCTTGTTAATCTGTTTTTCCTTGTTTTTAGGTTTGGGTTCTGTGCTCTCTCTGTTTAGTGTCCAGTCATCCCTGCCCGTGTGTTCCTTCTGTTCTCTGTCAGTTTCGTGTCTCTGAGTTCTGTCAGTGTATACTTCCTGTCTTACTTTGAAGGTCCGTGTCTGATGTCAGTGTATTCAGTTTGCGTCCTCTATGTTTTGTCATGCTTGATAGGTTAAGCTGTGCCTCCCTCCTGTGTGCAGTTTCCTCGTTTCCCTTTGTGTATACTAGTGTGTGTGTTCTCCGGTGCTTGTCGTTGGTTTGTCTGCTTATCATGCCCGGTGTTGCCTCTGTGTTTCATGTTTTCTGGTTTGTTTTGTTAGTTATCTCATTTTAGGTTGCTCTTAATTCTGTTCTGGCCGTCCCTGCTTCTGTTTGCGTTTTCACATTTTGGAATAAAGCTCACTTGCATCACAGCCTGTGCCTGCATTTTGGGTCCTTCTCTTATCTCCGCATGGCTTGCCTCACAAACATGACAGGTTTCTTATACAGGTACGTTTGGATAATTGAAATGATCATATGACTAAGCATGAAAACTTTAACTGCTGGATGGTTCTTCTGTTAGATGCATAACATACACAGATTAGCTAATAATGCGTCCTTCCCTCTTTCTGGAAAACACATGATTTGAGCAAAGTTGACAAAATTCTAATTTCTTTTTATTCAATTAAATTAAATTTTATTTAAACGGTGCCAAATCACAACAACAATCGCCTCAAGGTGCTTTATATCGTAAGGTAGACCCTACAATAATACATACAGAGAAAAACCCAACAATCATATCACCCCTATGAGCAAGCACTTTGGCGACAGTGGGAAGAAAAAACTCAGTTTTAACAGGAAGAAATCTCCAGCAGAACCAGGATTAGGGTGGGGCGGGGCCATCTGCTGCGACTGGTGGGGTGAGAGAAGGAAGACAGGATATTTTTATGAGCATAGGGAGATGTTTGGTTAACAAAGTAGAAACCTAAAGCTTTAGGATCTAAAAAAAATCCCCTATTAGCCCAAAAGAGCACTTTGCTTTCAGATGGCAGGCTTACTGGTGGTTACTAGGACTTCCAAAGGCAGAATTAGAGACAGAGCCTTCAGCTGTCTTTTTCTCTAATCATGAACAGTCTTGTAAGGCCAAGCAGCCACCACAGACAGGCACAGCATACTGCTCAAAAAATTGGTTTAAATCATATTCTTCAAAGGATTAAAAAAAGAAGAAGCTACTTTAAGAACTAAGTATGTCAACTAAACAGATTGTTACTCAAAAATACTAGTTAGCAAAACAAGAGTTTAACTCAATAAACTAAATGAGAGAGAATTCAGCCTTATATCCTGGTTGAAGCTAGCTATTCACAAAGGGTAAAAACCACAGGGATAATAACTAAATTCAGTAAAAAGAAACTCAATTTCTCCCATGTTGTCACAGCAGAAGGTTCAGTGCTGCGCTCTGACTGTGTGGTTTGTCTCTCTGGCTTCATACTACACAATGTTAGGTTAATAATTTCTGTTCCATCTTCTGTTAGTTTTTCCATATTCAAGTCAAAGATTCAGTGATAGACAGTTTTTAAGGTGTAAAGACTGTAAACCAGGTAAAGGTGAATTGAGATTGCATCACTTCTTCTATAAGTTCCAGATCGTAAATGAAAGCTGCCATCATTCCTTCTCTGCAGGCACTTAGATTTGACGTACAGCGTTCAATATAAATGGGGAGGAGAATGAGGAGAACTGGCCAATCAAATAGGCAAGAGTCATAAGAAAAATCCCCAAAACAACTTGACCAGTGTGTTAAGGACCAGGACAAGGAAGAAGTTCCCATGTTAATTACATCTTACATACAAAGGCTAATCAGCAAAATTTCTTTTTTAAAAAAATTTATTTTGACCTTCACTATTTTTGGAAACTTTTGTCAAGATATAAAATGATACAAAGTTAAAAAAAA
>VUQR01001008.1:0-12678 GCA_015108515.1 Hemichromis elongatus
TTTTCTTTTTGCAAGTGTTTTTCTTCTTGCAGGTGTTTCTCTTTTTGCAGCATTTTTCTTTTTGCAAGTGTTTTCTGAAGTTGCAGTCCGTTTGGCCTCTCAGGGCCACCGTACAGGGCTAACTAAACTGGGTACAGCTAAACTAAAAACACGAACACAAACACGGAGGAGGGGAGAGCAGGTCGCAGGGAGAGCACACAGGAAGGACAGCGTTGAGACATAGCGTTGAGACATGGGGTAGATACACAGGTTGAAACGCAGGATGATACACAGACAAACCAGCACCGACTAAGAGACACAACACAACTTATATACACTCAGGACAACGAGGGCATTACAGGCAGGTGGGAACACAGCTGGGATAAATGAGACTAACGAGACCTGGGGAACAAAGCAAGACACACTGACCACATTCACATAAGACACGGACTTTCACAATCAAACAGGAAATGAGAACACACGACACGGAGACACAGAAACACTCACAATGAAACGGAAAACAAGAGTGCACGACACAGAAACACATCTACACAGAACCCGTGAGCGCAACGCAATAATATAACCATCATGATAATAATAACAATAAATCCTAAAGAACCTCAAAGAACTCAAAACACTCCATAATACAAAAATAAGAAATGAAAGCATAAGAAAACCAAAAGCTGGGTCGAACCGACCCAGGACCGTGACAGAAACAGAGTTTCTGGTAAGTACTGCAAAGAAACACTTTTTTTTAAAGTACCATAAGTGCTATTAACCTTTTCATACATGAATTATGACAACAGGATTGTTTTTCTTAAGTATTTTATTCATTTTTAGGTGTGAAAAAAAGAATTTTGAACTTCATTTTTTTTAAACGTGCTTTTCAAAGAGGTTATTACAAGTCTGCTTAGGTGGACAACTGATGTGTATGGAGTTAGACATCAGTGTCCAATGTAGTGGTTTATGTGCAAGTATAACATCAACACTTGCACAATTAAAGGAAAACAGCCTTTTTCTTTTTTCTTTTTTTTTGTGGGCTACAGAAAAGGTGAGGCTTACTTACAGTACAATTTTCTGACACCACACCCAACTTTGCTTGGTTATATCTTATACTTAATGTAAATAGCATGTGCAAAAGTGAATAAATGCTGAACAGAATCTATGCGTCTCTAAACTCTTGTTGAAGCAATAACAAGAAACAGAAGTTGACTCATGTCTCATGATGATGAGGCATAAATATTAAATAATTTTAGATTCTGGAAACTACGAAGCTGTTGTTGTTGAATACTGTAGCATGTAGAAAAACAGTAAATTTAAAAAAAAAGTGAGCATTATACAATATCATATTCACTTATTTTAACATTCAAAAAAAGCAAGAATTCATTTATCAGAAATAAATAACTTGTACTGAACAAGACTTTGTTATGTATGGTTACAGTGGAATGAGATTAAGACTGTACAGTAATCATATCAGAAAATGTTTCCACATTGACGTGACTTTGGTGCTTACTAGTGGTAATGAAAGAAACACATAGTCAAGAAAAGAATAATTAGTTGTTTCTTAAGTTTATACTGCATGTACACAATATTAATTAGAGATGCTACAATGACATTATCATCCTTTACAGTGGCTATAAATAAGATTATTGATGTTCTTCTTCTTTGATTCTCAGTGTTAAATGCTGCACTTTGTTTCACTATTGATCCTGTGGCATGGAATGCCCTGAGTAAGCCTGCTGCTGGTTTTAGCTACCAGGTGGTTCAAAGACAATCAGAGTAAGCTAAAACTGTTATTTTGAATGTTAACCAACAAAATTGTTTAAGATTATTGCTTGAACTACTACTTCTGTTGTGCCCCACAGCAATAGGTAAACAAGAACACAATATTTGTAGTTTATGTAACCAAAGTTTGCTCTCTAGACTAACATCATTGTCTGTATTTATTTTCCTAGTTTGCTCGTCAGTGCTCCACTGGAACAGTATTCACTAAATGGAAGGGGAAAAATATTTAGGTGCAATACCTCTTCCCAAAACTGCCAAAATATTCAATTGCAAGGTAGGTAACCACTCATTTCTAAACGTTTTCACATGATGTCCTACTGTCCTACTGCTATGAAATTATTTTTTCTACAGGTCCTGGCTTAAGAAAATGATATTGACTCACCAATTGACTAAGTAAACGAATCAAAGAAAATGTTGGTTATGACTTTTCAAAATTTTCTGTTTTAAAATTAATTAATACTAAAATTGAATCCTGTTTTTCATCCCTTGTTGTTGAAATTGTGTCAGAAAAAGAGTTGTTAACACTATCGTGTTTAACTCTTGTTTACAGTATAGAGTTAATTAAGCTTCTGATGGTTATCATGTCAAATAGGGAAGTGTTTTATTTATTTATTTATTTTTAACTTATGATGCTTTTCAGTCATTAGTTTCACTAGTTCTTTCCTTTCTTCTTTTATGAGTGTTTTTACAAATATTAAATGCTTTCAATACAGCACCAGATTTTGCAGTCAACATGTCTCTTGGTTTGACAATGAAAAGTGATGAAAAGTGAGTTGACAAACTGCGGATTATAATCTTAGCTGCATTTTGTCTCAGAGACCTTCTTATAATGAGAAAATTAATGGTGATTCCCCAAAAAATCTGTGTGCCTGCCAGCTGCCCTCCCCTCACAGAATCAGTTGATGTTCTGGGTATAATAACTTTGCCATATTTATGAAATCATGAAAATATGTACCTTTTTACTTTTGAAATCCCCCCCCAAATTATAAATTTTAACTACTCACATGGATGTATAACATTTTGAGGAAAGGGAGCTCTTCAATTCTGGAAAAATAATTACATTAAGAAAAAAAGGGATTAAAAGGACACATTTCTATACTTTGGGGATCCTAACATGGAATATTTTATGGTAATGAGATAAAATTGGCATGGTTTCTTTAACAAGACTAAGTTAAAAAAAAAAAAATCAGATTCTGAGAAGTCATGATTTTTTTCCAAAGGGCTGCAAAAGTATCACCATGTACAGCGGTGTGTGCTTTCAGATAGACCTGTCTAATACATTTGGACCGCCTGTACCTTCTTCTCTTGAAGGTAACAGAAAATTTAATTCGTGATTTTATAAACACATAACTGTTAGAGTCCTGGTAGAGTCTAACATTACGGAATGTTTGAGAATAAGATTCTAAGATCTGTTGTAGTGACTCGGTGCCATTCCCTGGACTGACACTATTCTTGTTTTATATCATCTTTAAAGTAGACAGTATAAAGTTGGTATAATGGTTTAATTCAGTGACTAAATCTAAGCTTAAATGCAAATGAATCTATTACACTTGATGTAACCTAAATCTGACCATGAGCTCCGCAGCCACTGCATTAGTCCAACACAGTGCTATACACACAGTACAACAAGCTAGCCTCTTCATGCTACATAAAACTAGCCAGTATTTTAAAACAACATTTAAAAAACACAAAGTAAGAAAATAGTTGGTTTACAGGATGTTTTGCAATATGAAAATACATAATAATCAAAACACTTGTGTTAGCTGAGCTGAAAATGTTAGGAGTAGAAAGTGCAGTTTTTTTGTGTAAAGATGTAGATGGTAAGAGTAAAAAGCTGTCAGAAAAATAAATGCTCAATTAAAGTTGGGAAGATACCTGAAAACTCTACTTAAGTACTTTTATAAAATATTTTTACTTCATTGCTTTCCAACTATGCCTTTATGTCATCAACACTGAAACTCATCAGAAGTTGTAGCTGTCTCCACCATTTTTCACCTTCCTGCACACTAACTGAAATCAGCTGATTGTGGCCATGCTGCTTATGTTTGTAACACGAATGTGTAAAAAGAAAAAAAGCCGACCTGATCTATTATTTTTCTGATCCCATAACTTGTAGATAATTGAACACTTGTGATAGCATAACCGTAACTGTAGTGTGATTTTTAAAAAATTGAATTTAGTAATCAATGAGTTACAAAATTTAGCATGTGTTAGATTACTGCGATATGAATCAATGTACACTAAATGTACAAAATGTGCAAATGTACAAAATCATTCTCAAGTACCAAAAAATAAATAAATTTAAAAAATTAAGGCTATAATTTTACTTCCACTTTAGTAAAATTCCTTTAAGCATTTCTGGATCAAACTCATATCATTTAAAAGTGACCAAGTTATATGATCTTAAATATGATTAAATTTAGTTCTCACAAAGGAAAAACCCTCTGTTTATTTTTCAAAAGGACATTAAAGAGAGGTTTGTTTAAGTATGTTACATTCATTGTAAATGCACTGAATCTTTTTGTTTGCATGAATAAAGTCTGAGGAAAAATGAAAAAAATAACCCATAAAAATAATTTCATTTTAAATCCATGTCTTTAATAGTTTGCCAACCGCAAGTAGACATTGCCTTTCTGTTGGATGGTTCAGGAAGTGTATCTAGTGGAGACTTTCAAAGAATGAAGAAGTTTGTGAAAGATCTAATCAAGTCATTTCTCTCAATTGATGCACAGGTGAGACAGTGTAGTCCTTCTGCCAAGGACAGACATAGAATAATTGCATTATTATTTCCATTTAGCTTCACAATTCATGAAAATTTCATATTTGTTTAAATATTGTTTCTAACTTTTTTTTTTCTTGCAGTTTTCAGTTTCCCAGTTCTCACATTCACCGCAGGTTCATTTTTATTTTAAGAAATTTTCCTCATTTGGATCAGTTAAGACTGACATTGATGGAATATCTCAGCAAAAGGGAGCCACTTATACTGCTAAGGCCATCAATTATCTTGTGTAAGGGATGTCATGATATTACTGAAGCACTAAAATCAACTCATTTTCAAGACTTCCTGTTCAGATGATGGGAATCTAACCACACTTAGTACTATGTAGACTGACTAATGCAAAATTTTCAAATGAGATAACGTATAGACTGGTACTTTGAAGGCTAAATTAAAATGCCAGCAGAGCTGCATCAAGAACGAGACATGGTGAAATACTAATAACACATGCAATTTATCGCATGAGCACAAGATGGTTTGTGTTAAAATTTTATTTATTTCTTTTTTGGACAGTAATAATGTTTTCACATCACAACGAAGGTCCAGACCAAATGTAAAGAAGGTCTTGATAGTAATTACTGATGGAGAATCTAATGACAGGAATTATCTGCGAGGTTCAGTACAGCTTGCGGAGAGTAAAACCATTGTTCGATTTGCTATTGGGGTAAGCCCTTCCATTATTTCAACTTGCAGAATGTTGCATTGCAGTTCAGTTGCACACTTATAATGTGTCTTGGTCAGTTGTCAGACTACAGTTATATGATGCTATGCTATTTAGAGAAAAGTAATAGCTCAGCACACAGTGACCCCACTTTGTAATTTCATGTGGTCTGCTACTTCTTTGCTAAGTTGCTGTACTTCCTAAATGCTCCACTTTGAAATAATACAGAAGGGAAAAAGCTACCAATTATTTCACAAATACTTTTAAATACTGTGGAAAATGCAAATATTGCCAGTTTGGGAAGCGTTTTAGAGCATAATAACTGTTAATGTGGATTGGGTCCTAATCAATGTTCAGAGTATAATGCCTGTCTATAAGGGGGGTGAAAAGTTTCATAACTGTATTTTATGAACTCAAGCATATTTTTCCCAACAACCCTAGGTGGGGAACGCATTTTCTCAGCACGCAGCAAAACAAGAACTGGACACCATTGCATCGTCTCCCTCAGAGAAACATGTGTTTCAAGTGAAGAACTTCAACGCACTTGAAATAATAAGACAGAATCTGCAGGACAAAATTTTTTCAGTTGAAGGTACAAACAAATTCGTTATTATTATTTTGAAAAATTCCTGTAATTGCTACAAGGATTAAAATCGATTACATAATATTAAATGCTCTGAGCTCATCGCTCATTAATGAATATTATGATTATTATTACTAATTGAAGCATACACTATGAATGAACTTGTGAACTGATATAGAGTTTGACTTGCATCTTTTATCATCTCACTTATTTTGACAGGATCTCAAACCAGTGGAGAGTCACTGAAAATGGAAATGTCTTAAGAGGGATTCAGTGCAGTTTATGTGCCTGAGGTAATTACTACCTGAAACTCACCAGACAGTCTAGTCATAGAAAGAAAGGTTCACATGTGCTACTTTTTATGATCTAAAAGCAAACATATAGCTATACAGTTAAATCAGTTTAATATTTTGTATATAAAATGTATTGTCTGTCTACACTGTAGGGAATTCAGGTGTCGGTTGTTGGTGCAAACCAGTGGAAGGGAGGCTACGTGCAATACAAAACAGGAGGCCAGAAGGTAAAAACATTTGAGGACGTATATTTGGAGCCTGACAGTTATCTTGGTAAGAATATTACAGCTTAACAATCTAACTAATACGCATGTATTCAGGCATACTTTTGCAAAATGGACAACATTTAAAAGGAGGAGTCCTAATCTGTCTTCCTCTTTGACCAACTGAAATCTAGGTTACTCCATGGCATTTGCTAAAACCCAAACTGGTTCACTGACGATTGTTGGTGCTCCAAGATATAAACACAGAGGAATTGTGGTTTCTTTTAACCGACAAAGCTTGGAAAACCAAAAAATTGAAGCCTTGGAGTCACAGGTATGAATTTAAAGCAAGATGAATCTGAATGTTCTCTGAACATTATGGACTACATATACATTATTTTCTGAAATTAGGACATCCTCAGGTCTCAGACAAAAAGCTGTCCAGTCTCAGAAATCACCCGTCAGGTTTCTGAAAAATATCCTTCAGGTGTCAGAACACATGCTATTAGACAGAGAAAAGCCTTCTGCAGGTGGCGATGTTGTCATTTCCCAGTCAATGACTGTAGAAGACATAGATAAAACAAATAAGCCAAAAAGTCTCTATTGCCCCTTGGTGTCTGGCTGCAATATAGGTCATAAACCCCACCTCATCCATGTTAGCGGATGGGACTGGGGTCGCGGCAACAATCCAAACATTCTAAAATCCAAACATTGTGGAATGTTGCCGCGAACATTCCGAAATCCAAACATTCCATAATCCGAACAATGTGGAATCCGCACATTCCAGATTGTTGCCACGAACATTCTGAAATTTGAACATCCCGGAATGTTGCTGCGAACATTTTTCTGAGACCTGACAAGTTTTTGTCTCAGTCCTGAGACCTGACCGCTTTTTGTCTGAGACCTGAGGCTTGAAGATGTCATGTTGTCATATTTCTTTATATCTGTTTAGATTCTCATTCAGCCAGGTCACGTTAGTCTAGGGGCCTGGAAAGAAAGAAAGTGACTTCTCTAAGTTTTGTGAAAACATTTTACCTCTCATTCAAGATGCTTCTTAAGTTCTAAAGCCAATAGGCGATGAGTCAGTGACCCTCTTATAGGACAACCCCAACTACAGTTTAAATACCTGGGGCTCTGCACATTTTAGTTTGATAACTAAAAATGCCTCCTGGATGAGACGTGAAACATCTTCACGAAACTTAACAAAGTTGAGTCACTATCTTTCCAAGCGCCTTAGGTTTCCTTCATGTGATACTTTTCATTTAATAATTTGTTTCTTACACAGTATCAAGTTGGTGAATTCTTTGGGGCAGAGGTGTGTACCATGGACATAAACAATGACAACATCACTGATTTAATTTTCATGTCTGCCCCAATGCACATGGAGCCTGATAGAGAAGGAAGAGTTTATGTTTGCAGATTAACTGATTTGGTAAATCAGTTTTATCTACTGTAATTAAATAAATACGTTTATCTGTCAATTTTCTAAATGATAATAAACATTCACTCTCCTGCTTTTAGTTTGTGGAGTGTAATTTTGGTGATCCATTAGTACTGAGAGGACATGCAGGTGTCAAAGGAAGGTTTGGCTCTTCTCTTGCTGTACTGCCTGATCTAAACTCAGATGGATTCAGGGATTTGGCAGTTGGAGCACCTTTGGAGAATAATGGTGAAGGCAGCATCTACATATTCCACAGTGAAGGAGGAGGAAGAATCAGTCCAACTTACTCACAGGTACACAACGTTAGAGAACTCACAATGATGGCTAAATTTGTCTATCATGCAAAGTCAATATTTACAAAATCTGCAGCTTGATTAATTAAAATTACTTAATGTGTACAGAGAATTACTGGCTCTGAGGTCCAGTCAGGACTGAAGTTCTTTGGTCTTTCAATCAGTCAGGCATCTTTTGACCAGAGTGGTGATGGACTGCCAGACTTAGCTGTGGGTTCAAAGGGCACAGTTGTCTTACTGAGGTAAGTCAAAGATAGTCCAGTCGGTAATGTTGTCTATCATATTTCTACCATTTTTATTAATGTGCACCCCTAATGACTGCATTTGTGTGTAAAAGTTTTGGTCAGTTTGAAAAGTCCTTATTATATGAATAGTGCATTTGTTTCATATAACCATGGAAGTATTCATGATAATAGATTTGGGTTTTTCAATTGAACAAATATATGGGATAAAATGGGTATCTATCAAATCATATTATATTTATTTTATTTTATGTTTAAAGTCTTACTGATCATTAGAAAAAATACTTTTATTCCTGCTTATCTTACCACCAGATGAAAAATGCTCTGCTGACTGAAGAAGCAATACATTTTTTTTTAAGTAACTCATTTCATTCAGATCTCAAAATAAAATGTGAAATGCATAGCATTTGGCTTCTTTGAACTTATGATCTCTGTGCAGAAATGGAAATGGTGGCAATACCCAGATTTTATAAAACAGTATGTAGTTCAGGCATGTCAACACGATGAAAGAGTTATCATTTAGTCACCCAACTGATATAGTAAAGTTACACCTCTGGAACACAAGTGATGGTGACGGAAATCGGTGTCTGCATAACTACACAGATATTCCAATACAAAGAATTATTCAATAAATAATTAATTGTCATTTACAACATTTCTGGTCATATTTCTACATGAATTTTGAGAGCTAATGTTGTGGATAGAACTAGATTACACAGTGGGGAGGTTTTTTCTTAATTCATGTCAGAACGCCAGATTTAAAAAAACGCTGTTAATTTGGTACTACTTAAAACCCAAATTTGATTCTCATTTGTTTTCCTGCATTCCAGAATAAGACCCATAGTAATGGTGAAAACTGAGGTGTCATTCAGCCCAATCCAAATACCTACACAGAATGTAGACTGCTCAAAACTATTGGAGAACACAGCTAAAATCTGCTTTACTATGAGTACAATATCTACAGTCAACACAGGTTTATCGTTTTTATCACTAGTTTTCTGAACTAGAAAGCCAAATGCGTCAGTTATTTCTTTTTAAGTTGTATAGATTTTTTACATCAAACTATGATTTCCAGAGTTTGATGCTCAAACAAAGATTCATTATACTTTAACACCGGATGCCACTCGCAAACCTCCAAACAACCGAGCTTACGTCGGTGGGAAACAACGAGAGCAGTTCAGCTCAATTACTGTTGGATTAAATAGCAAACAGTGCTCAACTGTCACATTCTTCATTGAGGTAAAACCAAATAACAACAGTAAAAAAAACTAGTACAACTAATAAAGTTCATTTTCTATTTTTCATTTAAGAGTCCTCTAACATGCTACCTACATGCAAACTACTACTGCCCTCTTCTTGCAGGCCTGTCCAGAAGATGCACTCAATGCATTCCAATGAGCTGAAATTTACATTTGATGGTTTACCCTCAACCACACAACTCAAACCAAGTCTCACCCCACAGGCTCAAACAACAACAATTCATCCTGTAGAGTGTGTTTTTCTTTTTTTGTCAGATGGGGATAGTCTCCAAGCTGTTTGTGAATAATTCTTGCACATAATTTTGTTGGTCCATCAACCAATTGCAGTGAAGAATAAAGTTATAAAATAAAAAGTGCTGAAATGCAACAAAGTATTAAAAGCAAAGAATTGTCTACTGCAGCCCCAGTCTGTATTTTTGACTTTTGATGTTTTTCATCCTTCTTCCCTTTCTGGTGTTCACTGTTTCTCCCATACCAATTTGCTTTTCAACCTATCGACTGTCAACCGTCAAAATTACAGCTGTTATCAGTGTAAAATTGAATATTGAAATAATTAGAAATGATGATAAAGTTCACGAGTTTCTTCCAGAAAACTGTATTTCAGTTTAAAAGGATGATGTATTTTAAGGATTAATATAGCAGTAGCAGAGTAAAAATTATTAAACCTAAAAATTCAAACGTCCGATACCTGGCGAGAGAAACAAATTTAATATTCAAAACTATACTTGGTGGTGATGTTTCAATCAGCTCTGTGTTACCAGTATTGTCAAGCCAGGTTTTAGTTAGAAGCATAAAACCCAGTTTGGTGCTATAACGGTTTAATTAAAGTCTTATTTGACAATGGTCTTGTGATTTATTGAGTAAAGTGGAAAGGTATTCATTAGGAAGCAGCAGCAGGAATATGTCTTTGTTAATTATGGGCAACATACGGAAGAGACATATTGCATGTCGCTGGACACATTAAATAGTTCAGTTTAAATGTATAGTTGGACCCACCTATACAAAAGGCCAAATGTGTGATTTAAATTTTCCAAATGATTTGCTATCACACTTACAAATGTTGTAAATTTTGCCAGCTCTCATCATTATTGCTGTACAGTTGTTACTAAGCCAACTACCTTTAACTTAGCAAACTCCACCGTAAGGGCGTGGGAAAAACCACACAATTGCATTATTAAGAAGTATTTTGTTCATCTGTCAAAACAAATACAAACCTATTTGTTGCGTATTATTTATACACACGTTCAATGCCAGCATGGCTACATTAGTAGTACTTTGATCATGTCATGAAATTATGAGCCATCTCTGTGATCCCATTTCTTTCAACCTTTAAAAGGTTTTACTTGGTCTGTAAATAATATGTAATATAAATTTTGCCCTATCACACAGTTAGACTTTGAGATCAACTGTGGCACCGACAACAAATGTGTCGACCACCTGAAAGTGGATTTCAACTTTACCAGGTGAGGCCCAGTTACAAAAGGTATTTATTGCTTGTATGTCCGGTATCATCAGACAACAAGGCCATCACTAATACAAGTAAAACTGATGATACCATCAGTTGTACTTTGCATTTTGTGCTCATCAGCAAATGTTAGCATATTAACTCAGCAATTTATATTAGGGATAGTAGCATGATACTAGCCTTAATTTTTTTCCCCCTTTATTCTTCTTCTTCCTCATACTCTTACAGATCCTCAGAGGTTAAAGTGGGCATTGATGAGCTTCTTAATGTCACAGTCACAGTTGAGAACAGAGGAGAAAACTCCTACAACAGTCGTGTTATTCTCACGTACCCAGCTGGTCTCTCCTACAGGAAGTTCACCATTCAGCAGGTAAAGCGTCAGCATCAAGTCTGTATTACTTCATCACTGATCTGCTGCTCTTTTATTGTATCTAACAGTCATTTTATTCTTAATAAAGGGAAGAATTGAGTGCAACTCTTTGGACAGTGAAGATGGTTTATCACGAGGAAGACAGACTGCACTATTGACAAGCCAATTTTCAAGAGCAAAACTAAGGTTTGTGGGGGGGGTTTGTGTTTTTTTTTGTGCAGGACATCTTTCTTGTCTTTTTTCTCTGTTTTGCGCAGCTTAAAGACAAGAAAGATTCATTCTTATCTCTTTCCTTCGATTAAGGCTTCTTTCACTGTCTCCTATGGGATTGACACAAACAGTCAACTTGAGAGGAAGATCTTTGTTACTGCAAATGCCACCAGGTACTGTTGTATGGTTCCGTTTGTCCAGGTACCCCACATTTATGCCATAGCCTACAGACACAGTAAAAATAATAACAGTTATTCTTTTTAGTGGAAATCAGGAGCATGCCACTGCAAATGACCTCTACAAAAATAAATGGATTGATGTGAAATACAGAATATTTATGACATTTGAAAGGTATGTGTATTTCCTCTTGAAATAAAAAAATGTATATAATAAAAAAAAATAAAATGTTTACTTATATCATATTTGTTTAATATTTAGCTCCCACAGCTACAAAAATTTCACATTTGGGATGAATGACTTGCAGAAACCACTCCAACAATCAATTAAGGTAAAATTTAATTTCTGCATATAGTAGTATTTTTAAAAATTAACTGTATTATTTAGATCTAGCTATAATATTTGGTTATACTTTTGTTTTCCCATTTAGATTACAAATGATATCAGAGCACTTAATTTCACTGTGGTGATCAGGGTTCCAGTGAAACTTGGTGAAAAAGACATTTGGGTGAATTTGACCAGCCTAGAGGTAATATATATGTTATATTTTCCTACCACTCCAAAAATGGCTTTGGTGTGGATGGACCAATGTGACAAAATTGAGACCAATGAAGTTCAAATAAATCAAATGTGTTTCAGATTTCAGGCTGTCAGAGAGGAGATGATGAAGAACCAGGTGTCAGAAATTTTGTTGAAAACATACAAAAAAATAAAGCTGTGGTAAGTAAGATTTTACACTTGAGCTGTCTACATTCTACGGAGCCCCTCTGATGACATGGTCCAAAAAAGAAATAAATCGTGGCCACGAAATAGTATTTCGAGGGAACGAAATAGGTATAACGTGCGCACGAAATGCTAATTTGTGGGCACGAATTGGGTATAACGTGGCAACGAATTACGCATTTGTGGCCACGAAATAGATTAAATGCGCACATCATATT
>VUQR01001010.1:0-13916 GCA_015108515.1 Hemichromis elongatus
GGCTACGTCCACACTAGTCCGGATCTTTTTAAAAACGGAGCTTTCCTGGAAAAACGATCCGCGTCCACACTATCGTTTTGAGTCGTTTTTCACACCTTTGCACAGTTTTTCACACCTTTGCGCGTCCAGTACCGCGCATGCGTGAAATGTTAGACGAGCCGACCTGCCTGTTGTTTGTTTACTTTCCGGCTCTTTAAAACGAGCGGCGAAATGGCTAGAAAAAGTACCGAATGTGTCAAATGGAATGATAATGAGGTGGAGCTGTTGCTCCGAGTCACAAATGAGTTCATATTAATCTTCAACACGGCCACTAAAAACTTATTGATTGAAACTGAGCAAACAAAACAACTGCGGTACGATGCCGTCTGACCGTCTTAGTTAAAGTGGTCACATGACTGCATCATATGACTAACATACGTCACCGTTTCCAAAAAGCTCCGTTTTCCCCCCGTCTCAGTGTGGACGGGAGGGCGAAACGGAGAAAAAAAGATGCGTTTTCAAACGAAAACGCATTAGTGTGGACGTAGCCTTAGAGCGATGGGGGAAAGGGCAAGCTGTATGCATGCATATGTGTATATTTGAGGGGTGCTATGCATGAAGAGGGAGGGGTGCTATGCATGAAGAGGGTGAAGAGTCACGCCTGATGTGTGGATTCTGAGAGGTCTGTCAACACATTCAAACTCACAGCAGGCCAAGATAACCCTGAGGCCACAGGGAATATTCCCAGTGCTCTGAATAGTTAATCCATCAATGAAAGTGCACATGTGGAGTTTATTTTCATCTTACTCGGCTGCTCATTCAATGCAGCCCTTCCACAGAAGTACACAAGGAAATAATAAATATGAATTTGACACCATAGCACATATGCCATTACACTAAAAAATGTAGTTCCACACGATGCCTGGCTCCCTCTCAATCCAGCCAGTCAGAAAACATGCAAACAGGTCAAAAACTGAAAGCGCTAGCTGTGTGCATGCGTATGTGTATATTTGAGGTGTTTGGGAGTTTTTAACAGCTGTAAGAACACATGTGTGTGCTTCTCTTCTACTCTTTGTTCAAAGTTGACTGCAATCTCTCTGAGAAACACACTACCTGTGTGTTTATAGCTCTGATCACTCTAAGACTGTGTGCCTTAAGACTTTGGGGGAGGGCTGTAGGATGGCCATCCAGTGAAACATTAGGAATGGACTTTCTATAATGCTTTTTCTTCTGGTTGAAGAAAAGCAAAAAAATACTTTTCTTTTGATTAATTTGAGTGGAGAATGCCCCTTTATGGGTGAGCTGCCCATAGATATAGCAGTCTGAGGGGTAGACTATAAAGGATGCTAAACATAGTCTCTCTTTTTTTGCAATTCTTCGCCTGTGGGAAATAATGGGTATCACAATGGTTATCGCCTTTCAGTTTTAAAAACTCCACTTAGAGTGATCCCAATCAGTGCTGCCCACTCCAATCACAATAGAATAGAAAATAATAAAAACGCCTTTTATTGTCATTGTACGTGTAGAAGAATGATTATGATTAAATGGTGATAAAAATCAATAAAGAACAATAATATATAATTAAAATGTGATAGTGTTCCAAATAAGACATAGAATTAATGTAGCAGAAAAATGTTAATCGTGGGATTTAGCACAAAATAAATATTTTCTTAGAAGTTAATCATTCTAACGCTGAGCGCGCTCTCAGTGTTGCTTTTCTTTTCTAAAATGATGGGTGCACATTGAGCTCTGAAACTTTAAAATTGATACATCTAAAAATTAAAGCCCAACAAAGATGTGGGAATTGCTTTAGTGTGTCAGCAAATGAAATTAATAAAATTCATTTTATTGATTGAGTAGATATTCTTGGTGTATGTTTTGTAGTATACTAGCTGCAGTTCCAATAGTGTAAAAGAGACTTGTGTGTCTGTATAAAGAAACAAAATTATACATTTTCTGCATCACCAAATAAAACTGTAGAAAATCCAGTGGTGGAAATGTGTGCACAGTTTGCACTGCTGGGCTTCATTTGCTGTTGCTGGTAAATAGAACATTTAAAATATATATGCAGGTGCATAAATCTGAATATAGCTATAAAATGCTTTATGCATTCCAGCCTAGCCTATATCACACTTAAAACACGCTGTCAAAAAGTATTAAAGGAACTGAGCTACAGCAGTCTGAATCATACATATCTAACTAGACTCACATTTTTATTGTAAATGAGAAGTCCACTTCATACTCTAAGGTTAATTAGGGAGTTCCACAGGGTTCTGTGGTGGAACCATATTATATATACATACTCTCCTATGCAGTGACATTCACAGGCATAATACTTTTTCATTGCTATGCAGATGATTCCCAGCTTTATTTATTTATGAAGCCAGTGCAAGAATTTCTTGAAGACTTTGATGACTTCTAATTACCCTCTAAATTCAGATTATATTGAGGTACTGTACTTATCCCTAAAAATCTTAGAAACTTGTTCTCTAACCTTGGAATGACAGGAATCATCTTTTACCAGGGTGTGTCCTTCAGTGGGCATATGTACAAATGTGTAGCATGTTGTATTGTGCAATATCTCTAAAATGAGAAACATTCTATCTCAGAGTAATGCTCTGAGATAGGATAAATTCATGCATTTATCATGTTGCTCAAAAAGCTCCCTGAAAAAACTGTTAGATGATCCAAAATGTTGCAGTGGGTACTGACAGCGACTAGAAAGTGAGATTATATCTCTGCCATTTTGGCTTCTCCTCAGTGGCTCCCAGAATTTAACTTAAAATCCATCTTATCTTAAAGACCTCATAATACTATGCCACCCATGTATAACACCTGGGTCTCAGACTGCTGGTTTACTTGTGGTTCCTAGAGTATTTAAAAGTAAAATGAAAAGCAGAGTCTTCACCTTTCAAGCCCCTCTTCTGAAATTTTGAACACAACATGGTCCAAACCAGGTTCCATGTTCAACATAAGTTACCATGGTGATATCGCAAAGTAAAAAAGAGCCACTTTAGAGACACAGAAAGCTGTAATCTCAACAGTTCACTAGCCCATTAAATTTCACTTTGTAGTACACCCCTATACAATAGGCTGCATGTAGTAGCATACGTGAACATGTGAATGGTTATTCTGTTTAACGACATTCAGTTAAATTTTACTCAAATTTAAAACGAGAATTCATCTTGACAAGCATCAAGTTATGCCTTGAACTACACTTCATTCCAACCACTGGGAATCCATTTGTCATTTGACAGTTTTCCCTCTTTTCTAAAGATGACTTCACAAATGATTGTGTGTCACGATGGTTCACCAACCATACAAGTTGGGTACTCTGGGGGTCATGCACTGATGTTTTCATTAACAAATAGATATAAAATGAGAAAAAAAATTATAATGACAAAAGACAGATCCATTGACAGAGGTCACACTTCTGCAGCTACAAAAAATTAAATCATGTTCAGCAAACAATGAAGGGTAATGGGTTTCTGTAACAGTCTGTACTTAATTTTTAATTGAATGAACAAGGGCAGATGCCAACTGTTACATTATTTCCATTAATATGGAAGTGTGTAGTGAAACTGAAAATACTGCTAATTTAGATTTAATTATGTGGCCAGATTAATAGCTTTGTCACCCTCCTCCATCCCGTGGTCTTAATGACAATAAAGAACTGGGAGTTTATGGGGTTTTTTGTTTGTTTTTAACAGAATCATTTACATTATTTTTTCTCTCTTCATCTTTTTAAAAGCCCTTACTGGTTTGCATAGAGCTGCTGTTTTCCTTTAGTATGCTACATTTAATCTTTTGTTAAGCTTTTGGGTGAAAGCAAAATGTGAGGTAAAGTGCAAGCAACATGGGAAACTTGAATGGGGAAAAGTAGCTTTTTAACAGCACAAGGTCTTTAGTGCTATTCAGGCTATTGTTAGCTATCCTGTCTTTAAAATGCTTTAGTGGCAACTAGCAGTAAATGTATCTCCCAAGGCTTTCTAGCTTTTTTATTTAAATCTTTTGTCTCGGTGTTTCCTCTAAGTCTTTTTTCACATTTTCATTTCACATTTTTTTTATACATGTCTCTGTATGCATGCTGCACCACTGTATGTTGAGCAGTTTAGTAGACTATTGGATCAAAAGGATGGAAACAATGAAGTGATTTCTAAGCCCTGTTTTTGAGTCGAAGTAGGCTGCTGTTACTGAAGCATACAAAAAAATTGGAATAAACCACAACTTTTCAAAATAAAGTTTGTAGGGTCCACAACAGTCTAGACAACCTTGAGTACTCAGCATCCTTTGTGCTATAAGCATTGTTATGGATATGTATGTTTGTAGTGATGTGAGTGTAGGCCACACATATCTTTCTATATGACTGCAGTATGACACAAAATACAGCACTGTGCAAAAATCTTGAACTTCTCCTGATTTCTTTATAGTATAAAGGGAGGAGGAGGTGGAGATGAACAAAAGAGAGCAGTGGTGGAAGAAGCAGATGAAAAAGAGGAGGTGAGTGAGATAATGAGAAAGACATGATGTAAATCTAAATGTACAAATCTTAAATATATAGTCATATTGTCAGGGGCTGGGTCTGTGACCCAGCAGTTTGAGTGTTATTGTTGTTTTTGCGGTTTCTTTTGTATATTATAAAGGATAAGTTCTCGTCTTATTATCAGGTTGCCTTGAATCTACCTTAGGTTACTCTATGTATTCTTAGTTATGAATCTGTTCCTGTTCTCTATATGTTCTGTCTTGTCCTCAGTGTTTTACTTTCAGTATGCCTGTGTTAAGTCTCCCTTGTTGGTTAGTGTGTCTAACCTGTCATGTTTCATGTCTGCGTGGTTTATGTTGTCAGGTTTCTGTTGTCTGCGTCCCGTCATGTTTCCTGTTTATTTTGAAAGTCTTGTTTCCATGTTCTCTGTGTTTAGTTTTCACTTCCCCTGTGGCGTCATCATGATCTATTGTGTCAGCTGTTTCCTCACGTGTTCCCACTTTCCCTGATCAACTCTTGTGTGTCATTTAGTCTTGGTCAGATCGTCTACCTTCCTTTGTTCATGTTGTATCATAGTTAATAGTGGTTTCACAGTTATCATAGTTCCCATAGTTGCTTCCTAGTTCTAATAGTTGTATTTTAGTTATCATGGTTGATTCATAATCTCTCAGTTATCCCAGTTTAGATGGCACTTTAGTTTTCGCCTCTGATCATGCAGTTTGACTTTGGAATTCATGTTATATATGCCACAATAAACGGTACACTTTTGTTTAAGTCTCCAATCCGTCTCCTTCTGTGTTCACACCTGGGTCCTCTGTTTCACGCTCTCTCGCTGACAGTGACACACATATAGTTTGAAAGAGTGATTTATGGCCTTCAAATTAAAAGTAATAACTGACACTTCCCCCTTTCTGTCTACTAGAACTCTGGTGGGCTATAGATGGTTAAATGATGATGACGAGGAGTCCCTAATATTAGAGACATGGATAAAAACAATTGCACAAGAATATGAAGATTAGGAGAAGATTGTCTTAACTTAATTAGGTAGGATTTTACTTCTGTGTATTTCAGTCCTACAACTATTTGATGAAACCTGCTAGAATCTTAAAGAAGATAGTTTATGGCATGTCCGGTCTGAATTCTCTAATGGGCCAATTTTTCGCGCCTCAGTGCTACTCAAGCTGTTTCATATCATCTCTGGAGTAATTGGAATTGATATTTCCTCTCACTCAAACACACACACACACACAAACAGAGGGGCACTTTTACATTGTAGACTTTATAATTAGTATGAACTGGCAAAAGTTTTGTATCTGGTAATTCTGACCTGGGCAGCACAGTGTTGTGGTAGTTAGCACTGTTGCCTCACAGCAATAAAGTCATGGGGTTGAATTCTGTCTGGAGCCTTTCTAGAGTTTGTATGTTCTCTCTCTGTCTGCGTGGTTCCCTCTTGATCTTCCCACAGTCAACAAACGTGTGTGAGGTTAGGTGTATTAGTGATTATACGTTGACTTTGGACATCACTGGTTGTCTGACTCTGTGTGTTAGCCCTGAATTGAATAAGCAGAAGAAAAGATAATTTTGACTTATATACCTGGATATATACTGGGCAGTGTTTGGCATTTACACACTGTGATAATTAAAAAACACTAATAAACGTCCAAAGATGATTTACTCACAAACTATTGGTAAAATTTCATGTAATGAAGTAATTAACAGCCAAGGCAATGGATGTTATTATGCCTTGCCATTAAACAAATTAAACTGCTTCAAAATAATACCCTGAATAAGCTTTCACAAATACCACTCTGTTGTTACCCAGCATGATATCCTCTAGTTTTCACTAGAGTCAAAATCCTTTTAAAAATGTCTGCTTTTTTCAGCTCCACCAGGTCAATTTTGACCTATGAGGAAATTAAAAATAATAGGGAGGATATACAAATTATGGAAGATAGCAAAGTCATTTTGCAGCAGTGTTATTGGTTAAGAAAGGATTTACTTTACACCATTAAATTCATTAATACAATTTACACTAATTGCTGTTAAAACACACCAAATATAGACTTATCACGTATCATCCAGCACTGCTGGTCTTATAAGTTCTTTTAACTCACTGTCCTTGTTTATGCTGCTGTAGTTTCGTCTCAATAACAGTTTCCCTCTTCTGATAAATATAGCCGACCTGCAAAAAGGTAAAAAATCAGAGGTCAGGAAAAACTCTTTACAAGAATGGTCTAAACTGAATCTTTATTTTTCAGTGATAAAAGTGACAAACTGAATATTAACCATGCACAAGTAAATACTGTACTTCTCCTCATGCAATATTTATACTTTAATTGGAAAACCTAAAAAAGAGAGCCAGGAAAACTCCTATGTATCCTTTTACGCACCCATACAAAAATCTTCACACACACTCACAAGCACAAACATCTCAGTATCAGACTGCAGCATTCTGAACTGTGACTCTGACATATCTCCCTGTGTTTCTGTTATTAATCTGAAACAAGAGAAACAGGAGAGCAACTCCTAACAAATGGGAGAAATGTGAATTTTAATTGTGAAAATGTATGAAATGTGTATGAAAAAACTTTGATTTAAAAAAAGACACCTTTAAAATATAAGGTATGAAATAGCACAATAAACAATGGGCTTCATTGTTTTTATTCATCTTTTTTCTATTATCATTTATGAATTTAATCTAATCTATTTATAGCTTTTAAAAATTTGGTTAGAACTGTTAAATAGCTACTGCAAAACTATATCACCGTATCTGCATGAGAATTTGTGAATCGCTGTGGAAGTGTCAGTGTGTGTGTGTGTGTCGGTGACTGTGTGATGTGGTCTTCTGTGCAAATTCTACAACAACACTGTGATAAACATCCTAATCCCTTATAATTACATGGGATCACACACTCATACACACGCACGCACTTCGCCTCTCAGGTGGGACCCTTATTCACTTCCTGGTAATTACCTCGTCTATTAGACAAACGAGTTTGAAAAGAAGGAACAAGGCAAGGATGAGGCAGAAAGAAAGAAGAGGGGAGTTGGGGAGAGGGGGACACCGTCACAGGGAGGCTGAAGCGGGGGGAGTTGGTAGATTTAAAGGTGGTGTAGGAGGACAGGAGATGGAGAAGGCAGGTGTACACCACAAGTTCTTTTCTGCACCAAGCTGGCTCGAAATTTTACTTCATGTCTTCCTGCTCCTACCTCCAGTGCTGTCTTCGACTCCTCCATACAGCTGTCACTGTTCCTTTGGCATGCTCTACACCTGCAGTTGTCAAACATAATTCTACACCTTGCCTCTTTCTCAGCAGCATAATCTGTATAATCGAATAGCTGTCATTACAAGCAACTCCCCGATTGTCCAACTTGCTCTCCCTTGTATTTGATGTTAAAAAAAATAAATAAAACCTTCTCTCTCCCCCACCCACATTAGCAACCCTCTCAGTTTCCTTGCTTACTTATTATAACAGTCTATCTTACCTCCCTATCCTCTATTTCTTTCCAGCGATCTCCTCCATAGTTTGCACTACTGTACCTCAGGAATAAATACTGGTATCATGTGATTTAAAAGATGGTTTACATTCCATCTTGGATTTTATGTGCTAAAGCCAAGTTATTGGATTTGCAAAGTCCATCACTCTAAAGGATATCGGTGTACAGAATCTGTAAATTCATTATTACTTGTGTATAGACATCTTTAGTGTTTTTCTCAAATAAATCAACAGCAGTCTTTAATGGATTCAGTGTCAGAGTTTTGTGGCGTTTTTAAAAAATTTTCTTTCCGAAATTAAAGACACTTATAGTGAGAATTTCTCGATTATGGTTACAGTTTTGTCAGTGTCAGCTGTGTTATTTTTAACGTCTGCATTTATTTATCTGTCTGTTTATGTATTTATTTATTCATTCATTTATTTATTTATTATGCATTGACTGACTTTTTGCCATTCGGGAGCAGGGTAAGCACACAAGCCGTCCTACCTGACAGGATATAGCCAAGGGTTAAAGTGGGGATTTGGCAGGCAGGGAATCAGGCGTAGCAGTGCAGCATGGAGAAAAGAATTACTTAGAAATAAGCCACATATTAATTTATTTTATGAGCTCCACTGGATTTGTCTTTGTGTGAAGACAGCAATGAGCTGACCTGTGCTGCAGTTCCAGTATTTACTGGTATTTGTGGATTTAGCCAACTGAATTCAACAAGCTGTAAGTACATATTAACCAAGCTATACAGTGGGTGAGTGAATCTAATCAGCATCATCGCCTTAAATATAAATTGATGTCTGATACCCTTGATGTAGCCTAGAAACTGTGCTCTAGATTTGATCAGTCCAACATACTGCATCACTGACTTCATCACATTACTAACTGGTTGAGCTTCACTAAGCTGTCGAGTATTTTCATGCAACATTTGAATAACACAAAATTAGTGCACTTTATTTTGTTTTGCAAGACATTTCACAAAAACACAAATCACCAGAACATCTGATTTCAAGTAAAGTATGAAATAAATTAGGAGATGAGATGAAAGATTTCAATTTCCAGTTTATAAAATTTCACTCGCTGAAAATAATCTCTTATCCTCCTCTCTTTTCGTCTCTTGCTTACATCTTTCTACATCTATCAGTGTGGCATATAAATATTCTCCCTGGGAAATACAGCAACTGTGCATTCAGCTCTCAGACACATTTTGTGACAAACTGCACAAAAACAGTTTGTGTATCTGCGAGCATTTGTGGAGCTGTTTGAAAATATTACCTGGCACTTAAGAAACATTACTCCATTTAAGCTCATTCTTTCATCTGTAGTTGCTAAAGCATTGTATCCAAAACTTTAGGTTTGCACCATGAATGCATCACAGGCATGAGGATGTAGTGTATATATTACTAAGCAAGTATCTTCATGTCATCACTGGAAGCAATACCAGGCCACAGCACATGAAAAATTAACTAATTCAGTAGCAACACGCATTAACCAGCTCATCAGATTTAATCACACATTCACTGAATTTTCCAGAACACTGTGCTGGATCCTTCCGGCCCACTTTAACCCCTGCATATAATCACTATAATGGGTAAAAGAACTACATTTATTGAGTGCTTTTATCGAAAGTGCTTTACAATTTACCCCACCACACATATATACACTCATATGTCAGCTTCCATTCAAAGCACTAACTCACTGTTTTCCTCAAACAAAGATGTCAATCAAACTAGTGCATGGATGCGATACCAAGTAAATACAGGGGCAGTATTGCCAATAACAATATCAATACTTTACTCTTGTAAATGTAGCTTATGTAGACAGTGTGAAAGTGTCGAAACTTATGAGATTAATCTTCATCAGTTTGCAAATTCTTAACTCATTAAATGACCAATAACTGTGATTTTTATATTCAGCAGTAACAGGTCTTCATTAATACAGAGTTGGAGATCTATTTCTGAAAACCTGACAATTTTTCTGTACTTAAAGTTCTTGCCTTTTAACTTGGTCTTCAGTTTTCCTCACCGAGTGCCCATGCTGTTGGCCTGCCTTTTAAGAAATGTGCCTTAAAGCAAACGAGCAACCAAAAAAGCTCAAAGGAACGGCTGTAATTATTCAGCAGTATGGTGTGGTCTGTGTTATGTGCACATGGTCACTGTGAGCAGTCCCTTGAACTGATGAGATAATCAGTTCAATGGTGGGAGTTGTCCTAATCAGTGCCACCTCCACAACAGCAAGCCACAAACAAATTTATTTTCAAGTTATAAAGACAAAAATAAGTATATGTTCATCCGTGTGTCAATGTGACTCACAGCTAAATAATTTATTTGAAGCGGGCTCACATCATGCTAGAAACACGGAAAAAGAGCAGACATCGTTTAAAGTTACAAGATTAAAAGTACAAGAAGTGAACCCAAGTACAACCTGTGACAAATTACACAAAATGGGACAAATTCAGTTCATTTATGTCAAAAGGCTCTACTGTCTTGTCTTGAGTGTACACAAAGTGTGCCTTGATGCAGTACGATAATATCACCACTGCGAGGAGAGAATAAAAACTTTACTAATTCCTAGAACTTTAATGATGGTATTGAGCCATAGTCAGCCTGTGCAAAATGTCTAACAATCACACAGTCCATGCACTGCAGACTGCAATGTTGAATCCACACATCCAAGCTCTTTTTGTTTGTCCATCATAAACCAGACCCCAGAGACATTTCATCATAAACAACATGTGTGCTGTTGCAGTTAATGAAGAACTTAATGGGCTATTTCTTGCCAGTAGTTGGTGTCTGATGAGTTAGAATATTGTGCACAGTAGCCGCAGCAGAAACAAAAAGCAACTGTTAGTTGGTGAGACAGCCAGGAGCTAGTGTTGGGTGATTTTCTGAAGTCAGGCTGAACCAGTCTGGTTCTCAAATCACAGCCATGTTTACTCTTGGTCAGGGTAGGCACAGAGCTGATGTTATCGCTATGAATGTTGAGAAACTGATCTGTGAGAAAACAGCAGTAGCTTTAGTTTTATAGCAGCGTGAATGAATAATAAAAACATGTAAACAATAAAACTGATAAGTGCCACTGCACCTATTTTTAAAGGCCTTTTTTAGACCATTATATCAAGTTAAAAAATGGTCACTAGAAGTTCAGGATAAACCACACATTGTAACCACAGTGTCATCAAAGCCTCCCCAAAAAATTACAAACCTCAAAATATCAAGGCAACGTGATTTAGTCAACATATGTCTGAATTTTCTCTTTCTTCTTTTCTTTAGAAGAGTTCTGGAAACCTCAATTTTATTGTTTCTCTGTCAAATTCTAGTTTACTTTCAAACTGGAATTAATTCATAAAACATATTTAATGAAAATTACGTTGGCCATAATACTGTACTAAAGACAAAATGGATAAAAATGAAAAGAGGGAACCAATGAGAAACAAGAAAAATAAAAAAGCACAAGAGGCACAATGAGCAAATCAGACAGACTCAAATAGCAATGAATATAAAAATATGTTTTAAGTCTACTTTTAAAAGAATCACTGGAGGGAGCAAGTGGAACTGTGAGGGGCATACACACAGTTTAGAGTCAAACACAGACAACACACAGTTGCTTCTAGAGATGGCTATGGCAAAGGTTGCAAAGTGGGTCAGAGGATCAATCGCTGACTCGTCCAGCCGTATGCTGATGCATCCTTGCCTGGACAAGATACTGAACCCTGGCTTCCTCCTGATGCATCTGTCCAGTGTGTGTGCTATACTGTTAGAAAGCGCTCAGGCACAAATAAAAGTGCTGTGTGAATCAGACTTCCAGAAAAAAAACCCACTTCATACACTGCAAGTCTTATTTAATATTCCCCTGAGTGTGGGACAGTCATAAGCATCTAGCTAGCTGGCTGGAGGAGGCTGGAGTAAGGTGTCAGAGGTGCAAGGAAACAGATGATGAAAGGCTTTGTAGACAAACAAGAGGATCTTGAAATGAAAATATTCTAGCATCCCAAACATAATGCTTTCAGTTGCTCCCTCATTCCCCACAGATGACTGATCTGCATGTTCGGGTTGGCATGGATTCTTAGACCAGATGTGTCGATTAGTAGATGACCTACTCTACCTCCGGAGCTTCAGCTGAATCCCAAACTGAATCCTTCAACCTAGCACAACTGACAAGAACCTGCAACACAAGCAGTACGTGTCTCAAATTACTGAAAAGGTTGTCTGCCTAAGTAAAATGAGAGTGAGGCTCTTATCTATAGCTTAACTAAAAGTTCAAGTCATTTATGTTATACTACCTCTCTGCTACTTTAAATACAACAAAAACATCATCTGTGATCCCTGCTGGGTTTTGTTTATTATACTAATAAGTGCTTAATAAATCTAGGTTTACATCAGTGACACTTAATGGTTTTTCACTGATATTGCATTAAAATCCTACCAACAGAAACATGATTGATTGAAACCGTGTGAGTTAGGCTATCAACAAACCTTTTTTGAACCCTATCAAAGTATACGAAGCAGCGCATAAAACCTGATAAAATGCTTCTTCATCATCTCCAGTTACAAATATGTCCTTGTGCAGTATTATTATATAAAGGTTGATATTATAAAAAGGTTTGTTAGTCGAGGCACATTGAGTCTGAATTTGAGTGATGATGGAGTGAAGTCCCCCGCTTGTTATCTCTGTAGTACTGAGCATGTGCGAGAATGTGCTTATCTCACTTAGTGCTTTGGAAGCAAGACGGTTGTGTTTATTTCAGTCTGGAATATTTTCTATCCTTAACATCTCGTACTATTATTTGAATACTAAGAAACCAGCTTATTTTCACTGTAAAAAAAAAAAGCTAATTAATTTTTATAATTTCACCATTAAAAATATATACAATGCAAACATCAATATTTCATTTCTCGCTGTGCCAAACCAAAGATTTTATTTCCTGTTCACTACACAAGGATATTCCATTGAGGCAGAGCCTGAGAAATCACCGCAGATCCCATCATCTCAGTGCAACAGGAAGCTAAATGGCTCATGTATCTAATAGGAATTTCTGCTATTAAAACATTTGTCTCTACCTGATCAGTCAAGTGTTGTCATGTCACGTTGTCAGCAGGGAATTACTTAAATTTTTAAAGTTAAACCATACTGACAATTACAACTATTATATTATAAATAACAGAATTAAAAGAGTTTCTGCTTTTTGATTACCCTCTTCGTGCTTTCTTTTATGGCTCGACCAAAATATATAAATCGTCTATTGATCATTGTGGCACATATTAGTAGTCTCGCACTGCCTGTCTAATTGTTTGTTTTTGGCAAGACATTTATTTCCAGAGACTTCCTTCTTCAAGCTTTCTTTCTTTCCTAAAAGAATATCACTATGAACAAGCTGATAGTCTGGTAACTTCTGGCCTCAAATGCATTTTTAATAACATTTGCACAAATTAATCTCATCATGAACATCTTTTCCTACTATTATGGGCAGTCCTATTGCACCCCATTATGCTGGTCTGGTTATGAGTCTTGTCAAAGAGAATTTAATTTATGGCTGTCTTTGTCCAGTACTGTCTCGCCAAAAAGGTAATAATAATAAAATAAGGCCATCTGGAGAGGCAGCAGTATTCTTAAAAATGACCCATTACTCATTACCATCAGCTCTGTGTCTTCCCTGCCCAAAAGCAAAACTCTCCCGCTGTTTCGACTGTGCACAGTGCTCGAACTCAAATATAAACCATTATGCTAGCAAGAAATAACCCATTTTACTGTACTAAAATAACACACTTACTGCATTTATGTTGCACTGCTCCTGCCTTGTTTGTGCCAGACAATTAAAAAGACATGCAAGCCTTAACTTCAGTATGCAACATGTACTTAAGTGTGGATTATGATATTCTCCACAGACTATTTATGGCTCCACAGATTGGTTAAAGTATGTTGAATTTGAAAAAAATTAAAAAAAAAAAAAAAAAAAAACTATTTTTTA
>VUQR01001011.1:0-13034 GCA_015108515.1 Hemichromis elongatus
TTAAATAGCAAAATGGAAAATGACCCAAAAAAGTGCTCATATTTGGACAGTTACACATTATTTGAGCTTTTAAGTTAAAAAAATTTACTTTAAGTGGGTTTACATCAATGCAAGCATTTCTCTTATAAGGCTTGATGCTGAAATTACTGCTGTGCAGTTGTCAAAGCAGTTCATGCACAGGAAAAACTCCTGTGTTTCAGGGCTATGCAGTCACACAGAGGTATGTGTAGTATATGTTACTGATGTTTAAATTATTAAAGAAGCATCTTTCTACAGTCAGTTCTGTGTTTGTATATGTGCAGGGCTGAGTGGCACTCTTGTAAGTGTTGTTCAGTATGGAGACACCAACACAGCAGAATTCATATGGAGTGATCAGCAGAGCAAATCAGACCTCCTGAGGATGGTGGAGAGAATTCCTACAAGGACTCCTGCAGCCCCTAAACTAGGTAAAGGAGCTTGCTTAAACTAATATGCGCTCATATTTAGACAGAGGCACAATCACGTGCAGTCATTTTTTCTCACTGTTTGCAGGGTCTGCATTGAGATTTGCTGTGCAGACATCAATCTCACCACTCAATGGTGGAAGAGTTGGTGTGACCAAGGCTGTGGTGATGCTGGTGATGGACAAATCAACTGATGATGTCAGGGAAGCAGCTAATGAGGCACTGGCAGCAGGTAATTAAATCATCATTACGAGATTGGATACCTCAGTAAAAACTTCATTTGATATGTTTTCATCCTTCATCTTCCTCTGTGTGGCAGCGGTGTAGCTTCACTGATAAGATTGTTTTCTCTCAGGTGTATCAGTGTTCCCAATTGGGATTGGACCAGACTATAACAAAAGTGAACTTGGTGTGCTTGGTCACCAAGGCAATCAAGACAACACTCTCCATCTGAACAGCATGGATCAGTTACTGATGTTGCTGACTCTGGACAGGAGTTACACAGAGAGAATCTGCAGAGGTGTTTACAGGCATAGGCACATACAGTAAATCTTCATTTCAAAGTCATGACAGAACTTGACAGTAATTGAAATGTTATGTTATGTTATTTATTTTTATTTTTTTGTAGCTGGCCCACCAGGAGTGTGTGTTGATGATAATGGAAATGAGAGAAAGGTGAGTAATGTCTGCCAGACACAGCATTAATGTAACCTTTTGCAAGATTTACTTGTAACAAATTGTGCATCTCTCTGTCTATGTGCCTCAGCCTGGTGAGTCATGGCTGCTGGAGGATGGCTGTCATTCCCTCCTCTGCCACCCCAGTGGGGCAGTGACAGTACAGAATCACAAAGTCAGCTGTGACAGATTGGAGCCGCCAGCCTGCAGAAACAACATGCCACCTGTTAAAGTCCAGGAGACCTGCAACTGCCACTGGGAATGCCCTTGTACGTACATCCAAAAGATCCAATAGCTTCTTAGGTCTAGTCCATCTATATAAAGTGTGGACTATTTGCGTACTTGTTGTTAACAATGAATGCTGGGAGCTAACATTCCTTTCTATTTATACTAACTGTTAACGGATCCCAAGTTTCTGGCTCCTGTACAAACACTCTTTTCGTCCTGCCCCATATGTATTGACAGGCATGTGTATGGGCAGCTCCACCAACCACGTAGTGAGGTTTGATGGCCTGGCACTTAGGCTGGATGGGGAGGGTTTGTGCTCCTATACACTTCTCACTGTCAGCAGAGGCGCAAATGAAGGGTCAGAGGTCAAACTCCACACTGGAGCTTGCCAAGATTCAGCAAACTACCACCAAGTCTGCATGAAAGCCATGGAGGTGATCCATGGCCCATATAAGTTGCTGCTGAAGGATGACATGACGGTAAGATATATGATCTATGTTATGTTTAAGATGTCTGCACTAACTGTATATGTAAGGATTTGCTCATTTATTTTGTATATATTTATTTGAGCAGGCCATGATTGGAGAGGAAGAGCTTGCATTGCCATGGCGGCACTCTGGAGTGGAGCTGGTACGTTATGGGGGAGTGATGCTGCAACTGAAATCGGATCAGGGCTACGTCCTGAGTTTCACGCCTCAGAGCAATGAGTTTACCATCACATTACTCAGCTCCGCTACAATGGGGCACACTGCTGGACTCTGCGGTAACTTGTTCAGCCTACTTGTTTAAATATATGACAAAAGTCAGCACGTCTCACCCCGTGGCTTTCTGTATTTGTCTTTTTATTCTGATAACTGCCCCAAATATTGTTTTATCAGGTGGCTGTGGGGAGGAGAAGGTGAATGTCCTTTCTTTACGCAATGGCACTTCGACCACCGACCAGCCAGCTTTCATCTTAGACTGGACTGTGGCTGTAAACCACGGTGTGTGCTTGCCAAGACGGAAGGCGGTGTGTGCGTCTGGAGCGGCGATGGGATGTCAAGCTCTACGTTCTGAGGTGTTCGAACCATGCCACGCGTATATTCCCGCTCAGGTTTTCCTCACCAAGTGTGAAGAGCAGGCATGTGAGGAGTCAGATGTGTGTGAGCTCATTTCAGCCTATGCACGCCTCTGTAGACAAAGAGGTGTGTGTGTGGACTGGAGGAGCCCTCACCTCTGCCGTGAGTAATTTTCTGATTTGCGGATGAGTTTTTCTTCCACTCAAGTGAAACCATTTTAACACCTGAGACTAGATCTAAACTTAACTCTGTTCTGTGTTGCAGCGTTACAGTGCCCGAGTTCCATGGAGTATGATGCGTGTCGGACAGGGTGTGTGGAGGACTGTGGTAGCATACAGTTGTTGCCAGGCGACTGGTCGGTTGCTAGGAGTAACGAGTCATCCTGTATGGACACACCTACTGAAGGCTGTTTCTGTGCTGTAGGCACAGTTTTGCATCACGGACAGTGTGTAGCCCCAGAGGCATGTGGACAGTGTGTTGACCATCATGGACACACGTATACGGTGAGTCACAAAACAAGAAAAGTGTGACTGAGTCTGTTAGGAATCAGTGACTCAAAATCAAGTTCTTTGTTTAAAAAAAGGTAAACACATATGATGTGGGAATATTATCAGGCAAACATTTAGTGAACAGGTTAGAGAATATAATGTGATTTGATTGCCCTCTAGTGTTTACTTCTAATATGACTAATTTCACCACATAAGCCTGGTTTTGTCTGTGTTTGTACAGTATATGCAGAGTTGGGTACCAGATGAAAACCCATGTTTGATTTGCATGTGTTTGGATCAACAACGGATCAACTGTACTGCCCAGCCCTGCAACAATGTCAGAAGTCAGAACCTCTTCTTCTGCTCCTTATTTTGCTCTTTGCATCTGTTTTTGTAGTGTTACTAAAGAAGAAGAAAAACTGCCATCTTTTTAAAATTAATTATCTGTATCTGTTTGTAGCTCCTGTGTGTGGCCCTTGTGAGGTCCTGAGAAAGAAGACAGAATCCAAGTGCTGCCCAGAGTATGAATGTGGTATGTAAAAAAGGACAGTCTCTACTTTCAACGAGGAGCAGCTTTACTATATTGTGTGGGCAGTCACTCAGTAGTTATGAAATTATTATGGTCCAAATTGCTCAACTATAACTTCTAATAATTAATTACATAGATGGTCCTGCTTCATTCCCCAGTATCTACCCTTGTTACTTTGGTGCATAGTGTTACCAAATGTATAGCATGTATCCCACTTGCAATACACTGAGTCATGCTATCACTTTCCAGTTTGTGATCTTGTGAGCTGTGACCTGCCTGAGGTTCCCCGCTGTGAGGACGGTCAAACTGTAGTCCTGAAAAACCCCGGGGAATGTCAGCCTGTACACGAGTGTGGTAGGTCATTAACACATTCTCTGTGATGCGCCGGCTCCGCAAACACAAAGCGCACTTTGACGCAACTCCATTCACCTCTTTTTCTGTCTCAGTGTGCAAAAAGGAAGAGTGTCCTCTTCAAGCTCCCCCAGATTGTCCACCACATCGCCATCTGTCGGTCAGAAAGACAAAGTGCTGCGAAGCGCTTGAATGTGGCTGCAGCTGCCAAAACTCCACCCACACCTGTCCCACTGGGTTCATCACGTCCTCCGCTACCAACGATTGTGGGTGCACAGAAACCAACTGCCTGCCAGACAAGGTGAGTGTATTTTTGGAATCAAATCTGAGTGCATTGTTTGTTGTTTGTCCTGTTAGGTTTATGTCCTCTGTGTCTCTAGGTGTGTGTGGTTGGTGGAGTGGTTCACTCAGTGGGGAGTGAATGGGAGCAAGGCTGTGAAAAGTGCATCTGCACCGAGCTGCAGGACAAAGACACGTCACTCCATGTTGCACAGTGTAAACCGCCTGTTTGTGACCGGACCTGTCCTCTGGTGAGATTCACACGGACACCAAAGATGCACATGTTGCTTATGCTTCTAAAGTGATACATTCCTATATATATTTAATATGTATTTCAGGGCTCAACATTCACTTCATCAGAAGGACAGTGCTGTGGAAAGTGCACACCAACCAACTGTGTGGAGTCAGAGAGAGAGATGCGAGGGGACACACTTATCAGTGGAAAGCTTAGACAAGTATGTGCGTGTAGAAATCTGACATGCCTGAAGGATGTATGCAAATAATTATTGCTACATAGTTATGAATCTCGACAGGTTTGAGTCACTGAGGGACACGAGGTCACTCAGCAAACTGCTCTCCATCATGGACAACCGATTGCACCCACTCCAGTCCACAATAGAGGCCGCAGAGCTCCTTCTCTGTCAAACTTAATAAACCCGACTGCCATAAAGAACGCTTCAGGAAATCCATCATGCTATTCTCTATAAAACTGTACAACACGTCTCCTTTTTGTAGCAGCATCAAACCCCCTAGTGTACATGTTATTTATTAATGCTATTTGAACTATTTGCCCTACTGCAAAATCCAAGTCTCTTTTTTTGTCTTTTCTTTTCTTTACTTTATTTTTTATTGTCTTATTTTTTCACTGCTGCATATACATTTATTACTACCTCGCATAAGAAGGCATTCATCTGTCTATTGATCTAATTCTCTTCTCTGTGTTGTCTTTAGGTGGGTGAAGTATGGAAGTCTCCGGATAATAAATGTGTCTTACATCAGTGTATAAAAGTCAGAGATGAGGTGTTCATCTCTGCTTCAAATGTCAGCTGTTCCATTATGGATACTCCATCCTGCCCACTGGGGACTGAGTTACGCTGTGACGCAGAGGACTGCTGCCCCCGCTGCCACTGTGGTAAACACACATAGACTTACTCAGGAGGCACACAGACAATCTAGTGCACCGGGTTAGGGAACTGCCCTTCAACTCCCAAGCGATACATGAATCATCAAGCTTGCACTCATCTAACTTTCCCTTCAGTCAAATCATCCACACAGTGTTTTCGTAACACGTTGCAGTAGCCGTCTATGTCCAACAGATGACTCTGGTGTCATCCCAGAGATGGCTACCCTGATCTGACCTTACACAATCTGGCGACTGAATTACTGTTTAACAAACGACTGTGAAAATTATTTGTGCTTCTCTCTCTGCAGCTCCTATGAACGCATGTGTTCTCAACCACACGCTGATAGGGGTAAGTCATTCAGAGAAGTAGCAGCTGCCTTGGCATAAAAAAGACATTTAGAAATTATGTTTTATTTTGATATACTGTATGTATGTTTGTACAGGCAGGGGAGCAGCTGATGGTTGATGCGTGTACACACTGTCAGTGTAGGGTGGTGGACGGTCCAATCAGGAAATATGAACTGTCCTGCAGGAAAACAAGATGCCCCTCATGCCCCATGGTAGCAATCCTCCAGTTATTTTGTCTGCTTTAACCCTTGTCATTTCTCATCCTCATCATAACTAATTAATACAATCACAAATCCACATTCCTTAATTGTTTTTTCACATTCCTTCCCCGCTCATCATTAATCTGTAGCCACATCATCTTTCCACGATTCACTTTATTCACAAAGGTAGATAAGGTGTTTTTTTTATTTAGAATAAAAAAAATCCAGGTATCTTATGCCTTTGTATTTACAGTAGTAAACTCCCAATATCTTCTTACCCTTATGGACACTTAAAACTACCCTCCACATTTTTAGGGATACACTCTGGAGAAGGAGGAAGGTACTTGCTGTGGTCGCTGTGTTCCCACCGCCTGCTTCGTTCAACAACCAGATGGAAAACTCATCAGTGTGAAGGTAAGTGCTATGCAAACAAGATGATACCGTGCTCATGAGCTTCTGTTGTCTATTCTATGCAATGCTATAGTTTATCATTCTCTTTCAAGCCAGTTGTACTGTTCGAGGCTACATACTCTAAGAATGAATCATGTTCTTTCAGGTCAATACGACGAGCGAGGATGGTTGCACCTCGTATACATGTGGCCTGAATGACGAAGGAAATCTTGTGCTGCAGACCAAAGTGACAGCCTGCCCGTCTTTTAACCGCCAAGCTTGCTTAGACCAAGGGGTAAAACGCTCACTGATCTCTATACTTTTCTCCCAGGAATTTATGATAACATTGTGTCTCTCTTGTTTTTATTTTCCCAGGGAAAAGTCAGTCAAATTGGAACAACCTGCTGTGAGATGTGTGAGTTGAACTGTTCCCTTTGCAAGAGAAGAAAATTATAAAAATATTTTTTAAGTGAATCTTAACAATAGTGTGTGTCTGTGTGTGTAAAGGTACGGAGCCAGAGTGCCGAAAGACAGTGGGAAGGCTCGACTACATCAAGGTGGATGACTGCCAATCAGAGCACCAGATAGACCTCTACTACTGTGAGGTAAGATACACAGACACACACACACATTTAAGAATGATTAAATCTTTCCCCCTGTAGGATTAACCTGCAAATTTGAGTGAAATCATAACACTGTCCCTCACCATCCTGTCCTTTCTGTCTCCCTGTTGTTATGTGTATCCTCCATCTGTCTGTCTTTCTATCCGTCAGGGCAAATGTCGCAGTAAGTCCATGTACTCCCTGCAGAGGGCTGCTGTGGAGCAGGAGTGTGTTTGCTGTGCTGCGGTAGAGACAGAACCTCTTAGTGTTCCTGTCATGTGCGCCAATGGCACTCGTAGCCACCACACTATTCTGTCTGTCACCAAATGCGACTGTCTGTCCAGACACTGCACCTAGAGAGTGAGAAGAAGACAGACATGATAAAGGTTGATGCTTTGTGTGTATCCAAGAAAATGTACCAGTATAAAAAAAACTACCTTGACAAAAAGCAATAAAACTAACATACCTGTTTCTGTAAGCATCATCTTTTGTGTGTTGTTGTAGTTTGATTATTCCTGTTGAAATGTATTCATAAAAACTACTGTTTGTTAAATGTTCGGGTTCAAACATGTGACATATACTCTTTCACAGGATTGCAGAATCAGTTTAATACAAGTATACACAACACAATACAAATGCGAATCCAGAAAAAACGTGTTGTTGTAAAAGTGCAACTTTAACACTTGGGTGTTTATTTTATTCAGTTTCATTCAGCGCTACTGTGTCTTTATTGAGTTACATGAAACGAGTGACAGATTGCACATTCACATACAAATATAAAATGTTTCTCTTTAAAAACTGCCCCCAAATACACGTGATACATAAAATTCTACAGTGACTGATTACACATCAGTGTAACAAGGACATAATGATAAAGAATTCTTATAATACTATGTAATATACTCAAGGGAGCCAGTTTAGCCTTTATTTTCAATAGTGGGAAAAACTCGATATGTATTTTTCTTTTTTTACAGCTTTTACATCACCACTGAGAAATGCTCTTCATTGGGTAGTTGGAGCAGGACAGTTGAAGTCAAAATAAGTGCTAGTATAAGTTTCTTTTTTATTTCAGATCTTCTGTATCGGTACTACTACATATGGGATCATATCATTTTTGACATTTTTTTTTCAGTGTCATCTCAGAGCCTACAGAGGGTAGCCGAGGTTCAGTCTCAAGGGTCACATGTAAACCCTTTTCCTCATGGCTTACAAACACATACAGCTACACACACACGCACACTCACACACCCCTCTTGTATCCAGTAATATGCTTCACACCTTCCTTCCGTCCCGTATGGAACGGTAAGGGAATTAGCTGTCTTGTGCGCGCGCAATAAGCCAGGGGTTGCGGGAGCGCGCGCGGATTGTCCACCATCTCAGTCCCTCAGGCTGTGCAAATCGCGCGTCTTGTCAATCATCTCCCTGGAAAAGACCTGATCCTCCGTGAGTACTGGTGAGTCCACTTTACGCTTCTTTTTCATCGAAGTGCAAATTAAAAACAGGCGCGCATCATTTTGCTGTCCAGAACTCAGGGATATACAGTTATATGCTATGTTGTCCGGTTTATCAGGGTCATTTGGACTTTACTAGTTATTTATTTGAATTATACTTGCTGGTGTTTACAACACCCATGACTTGAGCTTCTGCTAGTGTTGAAATCCCCCGTTGGATGCAGTGGTGTGTACCAGGGTATTAAGATTGATTTTTTTTCCCCCCCAACCACCATCTGCGTAGGCACAACTGTTGCTCCGACGAGCATCCAATTAAACATATTTGTCGAATCACTAAAGCAACTGCCCAGAGATTAATTAGTCCAAATGGAAATGGGATAATTTGATGACGTCTCTTGTCGATGTTTTTATGCTGATTTAGATTTAGGCTGTAATCATAGTCTTAGAGGTGTGTAGGCTCGAGTGAAAGTTTGGCGCAAGTCATTTTGAGCCTTCACACAATCTGTTTCTCGGTGTTTGTTTAGAGCTGTCCTTACGGTTGCGGTGCTGGAAAGTAGCAAGCAGTTCTTTGAAATTAGCGATGGGTGGATGCTTCGGAAGAGACAGTATTAGAGCCGCGCCACATTAAAGTTAGTGTGCAGGTACATCTGACCCCCGGCGTCTGAGGTTGAGCTGTCAGCAAGCTTACAGGCCTCTAAGCCCCATGCTGAGACACACGCAATTCTGTTGTCACTCCTCCGGTGCCTGCTTTAAAGTTACCAGGAAAGGGGGACAAATACGTCATAATACAGTTAGGCTAAAAAAACACACACACACACACAAACTCTGAAAAACCACAGTAAAAAAATATTAAAATAAATAAACCACGAGGAGAATGTTAGTAGTCAGGGGCAATTACCACACTATTATTAAGATGCTAATTTATTGATGAACAAAGATGAAATCCAACAAGGATCATTTAGGGGAAAATCGGAGGAGAACTTCTTAACTATTTTTTTAAAATCCAGTTGTATTTTTTTTCCAGATCTGAGGTCTGAACATATTTAGATGATGGCAGAAGTGTTGGGAAGGTTTCAGGATCTACAGGAGGACAGAGGAGCATCGTGTGAATCTAAATCTTAGTTGTCAGACAGGTAGGAGATGTGGTCCAGCTCCCAAGCTTCAGGCTTAATATATCCAGCAGATTATTGATGGACCTCTGTGGTATGATCATGGGACATGATTAATTTGGTTAACTGCAAATTGTGTATAAATCTTTTTATATATAAACAGTTTTAGCAAAAATCTCAGCCACAGAAGAAATGGCACTATGACTAATAAGCTACGTGACTAGGGCTCAACATGTGGAACATCCAATGGAAATGAAAATAAAACAACAAATAAGACCCATTTGGAAAATAATTAGAGATAAATCTAAAACACCCTACTTACATTAACTAAATAAACATAGAAAATACCCATCATAAATGTTCAATAGACCGTTGTGTAGTCAAACAGACATATCAATATCTGTTTTGAATGTTTCATTTGTGCTAAAAATTCAGAAGAAAAGAAAGTAACCTGCAATTTTGCCTGCAGTGTGTGTCAAGCTGTGTTTGCTGACACTTGGATAACTGGGATTATTGTGGATGTTTGTGCATATGTGTAAGGAGATTGACTGTTGAAGTTGTTGTTGTTGCTGCACCCATGCTGTTTTGTTGTCTGTTAGTGTAATTGTGTATCTGGAGGCTTGGTGTTTTAGGTTGTAGGACTTTACAACAATTTAACCAGCATACAAAGTGTAATCATGATGCAAACATTGTGACCATTTTTGGTAACAAGAAAAATTTTGTATTAAAAAAAATTTTACATTTTAAAATTGTAAATATGTTGTGTTCAATCTTCTTCAGGTAATTTTCCAAGGAGAAGAAATAGCTGCCGTTCTTTTTCCGAAGCTTTAATTGGTCAACAGATGAAAGGAATAATAACACAAAGTCATCAGTTGGCAACCAAACCTCCAGTGTAATTAATGTGCTATACAGTAGCACATTAATTATAGGCCTAACTAAGCAGATTTCACTAAAATAATTGCACTGATTAATAAAAATATGCCAATATCACGCAGGAAACAAAAACCCCTCAGAACTTACATACCTAATACATATTGCTGAATAACAAAAATCATAACATATATTGAGATTTTTTGGTGACAGCATAAAAGTTTTTAAATAAAGAAAGATTTGATTAGAAGTTATCAATTTTAACCTGTTGTCAGTTTCAGAAACATAAATATAATTGTGTCTCATAGTAGATAGACAATATTATATTGCGCCGAAATGGACTGTAACAGTTTTTTTTGCCTGTTTTTTAACATGTGATCTTATATTACTATGTTCAGCAATGCTAGGTTTTTTTTTTTAAAACATTGTCCCCATGACGATTTAATTATAAATAACACTACTTGCAGGTAATTACATCTTTTATTTTACATTGCTAACCACAATGGAAATGACCCAAAAAAATCACACTTAAAATTAAAATTGGATTGTGCAAAGTGTCTCTAATTACTATGAAGGGATAGATGGGAGGAATGAAAACAGTAAACATCATACATATTAATTTAGAATTAATCAGACAGGGATGAGAGGATGAGAGGATGATGCTGTTCTTGGCTGTGCAGGGTGAAATTAAAGCTGCTGTTAAAATGTTAGTCGTAGTTTATCATAATATGTGTTTTTTAATTTACGTTTAAGAAAAACTTTGAGTGGTATGAATGGACTGTCACAACATTTGAATAACTGAAGCTCCAGGAAAAAAATAATAATGAAACTGAAACTGAAATATTCAATTTTGCAAGCACTGATCTTGTTTTAGTGCGTTAGTATGCACGAAAGTGCTCAAAGCAAAAGTCAAACTAGCCTTTTGGTTTCACATGGGCCACAAACTTTGCTGTCCTGAGTTGTTGACCACACTGTCTAACTCTTACAGCTGACTTTGTTGCTCTTTGCACTGCCTCACCTGATCTGCTCTAAAAAGACCTAAAAATAGACCTTTCTAAAGCCTCATAACAGAGTTGTGTAAAAGTCTACATTGTGCCGAAAGCTATTCCAAGTGAAGCCAAAGAAATGACTCCACATTTTATTTCTGTCAATGCAAGGGACTCACAGCATTTATTAAAGTGCGAGTCAGAGTCTTTCGAGATGCCACTTCATTCTTTAGCACCAGAGTCTAAGCTCAGTGACCAAATTGTCCCAACAGATTGCAGCCTGTGCTGCTTAGATTGCAGTGTGGGCTTAATCTGAGCCTACAGCTTCAATTGGGGAAAAAAAAGGGAGACAAGACAGCTTAATTTTGGCTTTGAGTTTATCTGTTATTCTGAAAGAGCTCCTACTGTTTTCTCAGATATATTATTTGACAGTAAATTAAGGATCAATCTAAATATTTCATATTTACTGTATTATATATAATTTTTGCCTCAGTTTTATTACTTGTTTTTCCCCGTATAAAAATGATATATAACTGAATGGGTATTTAAAAAATATATATTTTAAAAGGTAAATTAAAATAAACCTTGTGATTTTTAATTAGGAGGTATCTCATACATATTAGATAATATGTCATCATTTATAAGTTATACTTTCAAGTACAAAACTGTTGCAGTGTGTTAAATATAATTATTCTGTTGGCAGGCCTTTGTCAAAACTTAACTCTTGTTTTCTCTTTCATGTTCCCACAGAGGGATGAAACGCAAACAAATGTATGCCCTTAAACACAGCAATGAGTGAGTCATCGTCCTTTCACTCACAGAAGCTTATTTCATTGGCCCGATCACTGTCTGGGCTCGGACTTGACGCCGCCAATGGAGGCCCTGTCAACCTCGATGACAACGACGAGCCTCCACCTCCGGTATGTTTGCACCTGAACGCTGGCTTTAGCATCTCGCATCTGTCGGCATCTTTTCCTCCTATAGCTCTGCTTTCCTATTCTGGAGATGTCACATTTTAACTGTTGCCACGTTGCCAGTAAAGTATTCTCCTAACATCACATACTTTATCTCATCACTCAGCCAAAAAATGATATTTGTTTTCTGTTTTGGTAGGAGTCTGGCATTGAGCTTGGCCCTGGGCTTTTTTTTGCTGATGGCAAGAGGAAAGTGGACTACGTGCTTTGCTACAAATACAAAAAAAGGAGATCGTCAAAGCCACGTATTTCCCTTTCATCTAACGGGAGTATACCGATACCTATACCAATGCCAATCCCGATACAAGGTCGATGGGAAACAGAAGCAGATTCTGGGGAGCCGGGAGCTCATGCGGGAGACGCGGAGGAGTCAAAGCTTACCGAGGAGGAAAAAGCATTAATGAGGGAGGAGTTTGAAGCAGGCCTGCTGGAGGCTGGGCTACAGATTGAGCGCGATAAGGAGGTGGGTGTGTATGTGCTTTTACAGAGCTTTCACAGTGAATATTGTTGTTTACAGCTTTGAACTGTCCTTAAGTGATTTGACCACAAATCCTATGATTGGACAGCTGCCCAGCAGGTAAACCATAAGCTTGTCCGCTGAAGCTAGAAGCCTCATCTGCGCAATAGAACGCATAATTTCAGTGGTGTGTGTTTGAAGAATAAATTTAAAAAAAATACCGCGCTAACAACAAAATAGTGCTGAATTTATTTTGTCAAGAACAAAATGTACAAAAGGTTTGTTTCTATCCTGTTTGTGTCTTTGCTCATAGATGCATTATTGTGTGTGCTTTTTTTCTCTCTGTCTGATTGTGCAGCGCTTGTAGGATAGCCTCCTAGGACCAGGCGTCCACATATGTGGACATCACATTTTGGGTTGTCTAGACTAAAATACTAAATTGTGCTCTACAAGGGGCTGATATCCACTTACGA
>VUQR01001012.1:0-11731 GCA_015108515.1 Hemichromis elongatus
ATATATATGATCAATGAACTGACCTCACAGCTCATTGTTCCTTCAGTGGGCTGGTTTCAGTTATGATGCAAATGTACTGTTTATAATGTTGGGGAAACCTGCAGTCAGCTGAGACTGAAGAAGATGAGTGATGAAACATTTCTCCCAGTGAAAACGCTACATCCAGACAAACAGAATCAACCTTTTGGGAATACATGTTTTCACTGTATCTGCATGTTATTTCATACCTTCTTTTATCACTTTTGTGCAATTTCAGTATTGTTCTGTACTTTTTGTAGTTAACATTTCTTGAAAATTTCTCCCAATGCTTAGTGAAAAAAAAGAAAAGAGAAAGACATGAAAGCTTACGACAGCGTTGAGAAAAGTAATTACGCTTCAAATCATCCTCCCTGGCTCTTCAAAAGTATATGGAATCCAGGAAAACATCCTTGTAGAAGATGATGACAAATGCCAGCGTTGAAGTGAGATGCTGTTGTATTTATCAGTCAGAGCTGCCACTTGTGAACCGTATTGTTTGATGAGCTGCGTTTTGTGAGACAATCAATCCTTCCCCGCTCTCTCCAGTTGTCTCCAGTATGAATAAGACTTGCTCTCCGATGTTATTCTGTGTATGTTCTTACAACTGAATGTGTTCTAACTCATGCTGATAGTTAAAGATGACTGGTGTTTCCAGAATAGAGAAATCCATTGAAAGTGACAGGTCACACAAAGGCGCCGGCGTGTTTCAGTATTAATAGCTAGTCTGTCTTTTATGGGGCAAAGGGAGAAGACAAGGAAGGCCCCCTATTCAAATAGTAATTGCTCACAGTTAATCATTGGTGCCTGCGTGTCATGAGACTGGGCAAATTTTGCTTTGGGGGGAAATTAGAGTGTGATTGTACAACAGCGGTCGACGCAAAAGTCAGCCGTCAAATTAAAGATAAGAGAAAGTAGTATGGGGATTTTATTGCACTGGATTCATTAGATTCTACAATTTGACACAGAAACCAATACTCCAGGGAAGAGCATTTCAAACGCTTTGGTTAAAGGGGAATACTGCTTAATTTCTGAATTCCCATATCATTCGGAAGGCCCCTTGTTCCCTAATTGATCTCAGAACATTAGCTCCCATCCAAAAATGTTTCATGTTGAATCATCCAATGCACACTAAAAGTAAAATTTAAGCCCCAAAGCCTCCACAATACAGCTTTTAATTAAAGCTATTTCCCAAATATGAGCAATAATCTGTTCTGACCTTTAGTCCCTATAAGAGTCAAAGATGCATCAATGGACCAATAACAGGGATCCACCTGTTTCACCATCATTACAGAAACACACTTAAGGAGAAGGCAGAGGACTTTAACACAAATACAGACAAATGTGAAGCAAATATTGGGTTGTCACATCCCCCTGTGTGATTTTCAGGTAGGTGTGATGAGCAAAGAGCCCGAGGGTATGACCCTAGCCAAAATTTCATCAAACACTGCTCCCACATATAAAGCCTGTTTCAGATAAAACATCAGCAATTTTGTTGTCCAAATCCTCCTTTAGTGACTGTCAGTATTAAAATCCTGGAGCAATACTATACTGCATCTCAATCACAAACAAGAGGCAGTTGAGACCAGAGAAAGTGGGGGTTGGTACAAGAATGAACCCAAGATAAACTTCAAAATAAGCTGTATTGTCAATGGTACAGCTATGACCTCTTTTTCAACCGTACTGTTGTGAAACTGACATTTCAAAACTTTCTGGAAAAGTTACAGATGAGCAGGCATGTGACAGAGGCACTGCAGAGGAGAGCTTTGGCAGCCTCAAAGGTGACTGACGTTCCTTTGACCCCCTAGAAGGGTGATTTGGAGTTTGCTAAGTTTGTCATCACTACTGTATCTGTTCTGTGCTAACCAGCCATCTTCAGAATGTGCAACATATTTGATCATCTGGGAAATCTAATTCTAGTTCTAATCCCAGCTGTAACTGGTGTCCCCGGCTTATGCACAGCATGTTCTTTTTGGGTTTGTCCCTTGATGCATTGTTTTATAACTATGAATGTTTGTTAACTTAATATTATCAAAAGCTGTCAGTCTTATTTTAAAGAGGTATGCTAGCCTTTTTTAAACTCTGACTGGCAGATTTTTACTGCCTAGTTTGTTTTTTGCACTAGTAGTCATCAGTGTAGGCGCCGATGATCACTAGGTTAGGTTTAGACACTGAATAAAATGAAGGTATGATATCAAATTATAATATAATATGATATTCAAATAAATTTTCCACCATGTTTACACCATGCTGGAAGCTAACTGGTGTGTTTCTGAAAATTAGTAGCATCATTGTGTATTCTTAAAACAAGGATCAAAAGCTTTCAGGAGAGAGCTCAACATCTGATTGGACATCTTGTCTATTAATCAACATTAATCAACACCAATCATGGAAAATGACCCATGGGAATTGTGGTACTTCTTCATTTAGAACACTCAAAGCTTCTGATAACGTGATTCTTGTTTTGCTGATTGAGGTGCTTGATTGCTCAACAAAATGAATATATATTAAATAACAAAAGAATTGCACATTTTTATAAAGTATCCAAACATCACAGGAAACTTTCTAAATTACTCCTGCATTATCATTCACTCGGCAGCTGTTTATCTGACAGAAGATACCTGGCATCCTCTGACATCTTTACCTTGACACACATGCACCCACATCACTAGTGGACCAGGCGTGCCATCCTTCAAAGAGGACCTTTTGCAAAGTCTGCATAAAAAAAGCAGGAAGGATGGGATTGGTATAAATCAGTGTGACTGACTGTGACTTATACCAACCCCAACTAAGCCTGGTGGTTTATGTCCTGTTTGGAAGCATTTTATTTTGCAGTTTCTCATCCACAATAATTCTTCAGGGTATCCAGTGTGTTAAAATGTCACACCAGTAGTCCTAACAAACCATCTGCATGTGATGCATTGAGAAGTCACAACAGTCTCATCATTGTTATTAACTATCCATCAAGTCACTGACACCAAAGGACACCTTGGCTCCCTGGAAATGAGGACTAGGTGGTGGTATGCTCAGCATTAAGAACCTAAAATGACGCCATAGTTTTAGGGAAAATCTCAAACTTCACACAAACAGTTAATGTGGAGAAGATATATTTAGAAATCCATGTTCATGGTTCATGAATCTCAGATTGGGTATTGATTATATGAGTATTTACTATTTCACTGTAGCACCGGAACAATGCCTGCCCTCCGAGAACTAAGAAATTACTGGTGTCCTTGTCCAAACAAATGACTCTTGCTGCTCATGGAAACAATTAACCAACTCTCAGGTTCACTGCAGGATGTACAGCAAATAGCAAATAAGTGCAAACAGAATGCAAACTAGTAGATAGCTCTTAATATATGTACAGCTGCTGGCATTTATACACTTCCATATGGACAATATATACTGTATAAAGTTCTTACCCAGCACCTGTCACACACCGTCTGCTTCTTACTATTTAACATATTCACAAACATCTCTCTCTTTCACTCTTATGTGCATGAACATACACGCTAACAATGGGCCAAATGTTATTAGTTAATAGAATCATTAAGTGGGCGTGTGCTGCAAAACATATGAGCAGTGACTTGTTTCAGATGCAGAATTTATAAATATATGTATATATTTATTTTATTAGAAATACTCCAAATATATTGTTATCACAACCATTAATGTGGTAATATACAGTATAAAGTACACATTACATTAGAACGTTTTACATATAGATATATGTTAATTAATACCCAGCTGAGAACATAATCAAATATTTTATCAATATGCAGAAAGCTTGGGGACAGACTTCGATGTCCACGTAAGCACGTAAATAAAAGCACATTAATTTCTACTAAATAAGCAGATAATTTGCTATAACTTGCCTTCTTACTCATGACTTCATTTACTGCACTATGGCACTAATGAGAGTGATGATAAATCTGTGGTTAATGAGCCATAATGATTGTAAATTAGCATAAATTGATACGTTGCTGTCCCCCTTGAGGTATCCCTTTTCAACTTCAGGTGTTGTGACATTAGATATCACGTTATTGTACACGTGTTTCACTTTGTTTCAATTTGCTTCTGTTTTGGGGTAACATTAACCAGAATTGTGCAAAAAATCTGGTGACTGTTCCAGACTGGTACATACTGTTCATCTACTCTACTTGAGCACTCAAAGACCTTTATACGACATGCCTCATTCACCTATTGACAATTTTCCATACTTGCTTTCTATGTAACATTCACACACAGTCATGTTCTAATAAACACATCAGAAGACAAACTGGGGTTCAATATCTTGCCCAAAGATATTTAGGCGTGCAGACTGGAGACAATTAGTAGATGACCTGCTCTACCACCTGAGGTACAGCCGCCACTGACAATGCTGACAACTCCGATTTGATATTGAGTATATTCCATCAATTTCAAGGATGGAAATGGCCACCATGATGTGGTATATATTTGTTAGCCTAGTCCCATTTTTTGAATGCAAAGTTACCTGTTTTGCCTTCTTCTTTTGTGGTTTTTGAGACTAGATGTTAAGAAATTACATACATATTTGTACAAGAGTGATTTGCCAAGCATAGCTTGCTAGCTAAACACGTTTTATTTAGTAAGATTTGAAACTAGTAATTGAGACTAATTAAGGAGTGTGTCCATGAAAAGGAGAATATTACTGAAACAACCCCAGGGGTTACCTAGTGCTGGCCGTTAATATTCAGGTTTTGGGGTTATCTACATTAACTTTACTTTGATAAGTGGAAGCTGCATTTGTTTTTTAGTAGTCCATGGACTATAGAAGGTTTGGTGGTGAACTGCTTCAGGAATAGAAATTAGAGTGAATAAGAAAAAAGTTTAAAGATCAAAGACAGATGTGTACAGCAGAACTGTTGCTTACTTGACACTATCTTAGTTGAGGTTCTAAGCATGTGGACATTTGCTAAGTAGAGGTTAACACAATGCACCTCAGTATTTGAGAGTAATGGTCTTAGTTGTTGGTTTCTCACCAAATAAAAGATTGTGTCTAGTTCTGTGATAATCATGGTGAACAAAACATTTTCAAAAGTTTGGTTTCCTGACTAAAGTGTGGTCAGAAATCAGATGGTAAGGAATACAATTCCCACTGTAATTTTCCATTCCAACTATGACAGCCACTAACATGCTGGAACATGACCTCTCATCTTGAATACAAACAGGTTTTTATAGACTCATATCCAACCTCCACAGTCTTATATTCAAGTTCACTGCATAATGGAAGGAATTGTGAGCTTCGCAATTGTTTAATATGTATCAATATCTGGTGATGATGAGCTGTGGAAAATATGAATAAAGTTACTATTTTAACCACAAGAGTGCCATTTAGTACAATAGGTTTCATAATTAATTGTAATTCTATATTAATGTGTGTTAGAAGGCCACACATGTCTCTCACTAGCACATTCAAACTATGAACTTATTCTGCTTTGCATGCAATTAGCATTTGGATCTATAGGGTATTTTCTATTTGACTGAGACCCAGGCGGGTTCCAGGGTTAGCTTCATTATAAATGAGCACCGATCGTGTTCATGTCCCTTGTGTGAGGATCACTTTTCTGTTAAGGTGTAAAGAGTTTTTTGGTAATTAGTCATAAGTAAGTCATCTGCCTGAGTTGCTGACCTCATGGCGCTCAGTTTACATTTATCTTCATACTTCAGTGGGCTAATTGGTCTGTAAATCCTTAAGGATTCAATCTGAGACAGCCAGAGCCCATCCAGCCCAGCGGGTAACAGTGGTTGAAGAGAGCAACATGATAATTGAAGGCCAAGAAGAACGATATGCAACAGATGTGTGTATGTGTGTGTGCCAGTGTGTGCACACATGTGCCAACCCAATATCAGTAACGAAAGCCTCATTAAGGAGTTACTGGCAGATCAAAGCAATTTCTGACTTTTGTACATTTTTGGATGGAATAAAATGAATGCTCATCAGGCTCTGTCTAATGACTGTCGGTCAGTTACCAAAGATATAAGCTTAACACGTTCTCCATGAATGAATATGAAAAGCACCTATTTGGTCAAAGTATTACAGTAAATGAATAATTACCCTTTATACACATAGTTACCTGTGTTCAGAGGCTCAAAAGTAATTGAACAAATAATTGAACAAACAAGTTAAAAAGTAAAGCTTTTTTTCTCCGATAAAACTCCAGATCACACGAAAATCCCCAAATGCTACCTTTCCTTTTTAGAGATGCGCTGCTAGGCCTTTACCAACCTTCAGTTGATGCTTGTTTGTCAGTCTCTCTGCTTTAAGTTTTCCCTTTTTCCTGCTACATCTTTTAGCAGAGTCATCATCAGCCATACCATGTTATAACGTTTTTATATTCCTAAAATTTTCAAGCTGAAAGCTGCAGCTGAAATTTTTCCCTTTCTTGATGTTTTTTTAATTTAAAATCCACACAGGTAGTGAACAGAGCCAAAATTACGTACATTGTATAGCTATTAAAATACTATACACGTGTACGTGTTCCCCAAATAGACTTCAGGTAATGACATCATAAAGTCTGCAGTCTTTTTAATTAGATTTGGATTTACACTGGCTGCTGTACTGTTCGTCTCTCTGACTGTTGAATAGTATCCAAATGCTGAAAGATAAAATCTGAAACATTGATTTCTGAGAAAATTAATATAAGAAAGTCCACATGCAAAAAGCCACCCAAATTAAGGAAATTCAAAATTCAATAAAAATATTTTTTCATCAGTTAATTTGTACTAACAGAAAAGTTTAGCCATCTTCCTCAAAAAACAAACAAAAAAAACAAACATTTGCTTCGTTGCTCACCATCACAGTCCCTAAAAGCTTTGTAAAACTCATCTTTCTGTCTACATCAATAAGATGTAAAACATTGTGAGTCTCTCCTGAACAAAACCAAGCTTTTTAGACACCCTTTCCATGGGTTTCTTGGAACACTGAAATGTTTCTCTGTGACTGCCAGGATGAGACACAAAGCGTTATTCTTCTTCGTCAATGACTGAATATCAGTTACTCATAATTTGACTGACATTCAGACATTCAATTCAGCTTCTTTCATTGTAATTACATGCTTTCAAAATTCTCTTTAATAACTAGAGAGAATAGCTCTTGATAACAAAGGCCAGTGTTTCCCTGCTGTGCATTTCCCCTAAACTGAAGCCTTTCTCCAAAACATCAAAACTTACAAGGAAGAAGGTGACAAAGGAGATAAGGGGATTGTAGAATACGTTTTTGAACGCTTGAGTTCACATTTTTTTTCCTCTCACTTGGAAATTTCTTGAGGGATCCAGAGCAAAACAAAGGCATCACTTTAATATAGCAGACGTTTTAGGGGAGCCGACAAAAACCACACAACAACAAATTATTTACTAACCTTGTTTTGAAGATGTGTGTGTGTGTGTGTGTGTATTTCCTGCAATATGGTGCTTCTCTGTCATTATGGGACCCACAGGTGTTGTATTTTATTCATTGGCCCTTTTATTGAGAACAATTTAAATATCTCTAAAAATAGATTGCTGTTATGTTTAAAATAGCCCAATGGTACATATGAAACTAGCTACTGGCCAAACACAGTTTTTTGCACTATTTAGAGCCATAATGCATTTAGTTTTCTTACAGCATGACCTACTGTCCCTTAATAACCTGCTGGTCATCCAATTGTCTTAAAACACCTGACCCTGATTTGACCTTTACATCTATTGCTCTTTCTGGAAGTACATATACTTGTTCACCACAAAGAGCTGTAGTATTGACATTTCCCTTAACAAATAAATGACCGTGTCTACATTTTGTACTTTCACCTTAGAGGAAAGAGTAAGAGAATAAGAGTTGCTGGCAAAATGGACCTTTTTAAACCCTTAGTACATTTTACATCTGAGTAGGATAGTAAAATAAAGGCAACAAAGACTTATTTGTGGGAGCTGGTGGAAGCCTCTGTTTTTTTATTCACAACAATTGCTATACATTCCACCAAGTTAGTCTTTGTTGTTGTCGTTACTGACGATGTCTAAAGCTATTATTCTTTTCACTATACACAGTCAATTTCAATAACTATTTTTTTCTTCTGACAAATGATTTGATCACAATGTCACAAAGAATTTCACGGAATTTAATAAAAGCCGTATCCTTTAGTCTGCTAGTGAAAATCCAGATGCCATCTTCTTATTGATATCTTCCTATCACCACAGGCTTGCTGGTGGAGTCTGAGCTAAATCTATATCGATACTAACCCATAAAAACATGCATTGATTTAACCTTTGTCCTCTTACTTTTACAGTGATTGACGGTGGAGCTATGGTCTCTGACTGACAACCCCTTTGCATCGCTCTTTGCTGCTACTGTGCTGTCGCTATGGGAACTAGCTACATGAATACCATCTGTATAATTAGTTCACCCTATACTCTGGTTTTAAAGGGAGAAAGATATAGAGAGATGAATAAGAGAGCAACAGGAAGGGGAAAGGCAGACTGACAGAGGAAAGGAAAAAAAAAACACACAGTGGCCTGGGGGTCCCTCTATACCACTCTCTTATTATTACACTGGAAAAGAAGGCTGTAAGGACAATACAGGGAGGGAAAGTGAGCCAAGGACACATAGAGAGAGGTACAGTGAGGGAAAAGTGAAGAAATGAATAAAAGTGATAACAAATTGAAGAGGGGAGTCAGAAAGGAGGACAAAAGCAGACAGATGGCTGGGATCAGATGGAGAAATGTTTCAAACTGTGACAGCGAGCACAGATGACACTATGAATGAGTGTGTGCATGTGTAAGACAGGAAGATATAGAGCGAGTGAGTAAAAAAGTGCAAACATAGCAAAGAATGACAAATGGGAGTCGAGATATGACAAAGTAAAAGAACAAAAACTGGAAAAGGATGAAGGAGGAAATCCCATCCTCCATTCATGTTATATTAGGACTGATGCCAGTCTGAGCATAAAAAAGAAAGGGGGAAAGACAAATCTGCAACATCTAAAAAAGAAATGTTTTAATCAATATATTAATTAACTATACCATTTATTATAAATAGTGCTGTATTTCCCAGATTCCCAGGATAGTCTGAGTCATGCTTCAAATACTTTTCAGTTTCTAAAGTCTGCTGGTGTTCGGGGAACGAAAGCGGTGTCATATTCTAAAAACATGACAAATCGTATTCTCTTTAAAATTTCAACACAAATTCAAGACAACAAACACGGCTGTCAAATCCCACTCAAACGTGAGACAAATGACAAATGTGAGAAGGAGTGTCATGCTCTGTGGCTTGCTGGCAGTGACTTCAAAGCAGGTCAGCGATTTCATCCAGAAAGACTAAAATAAAAAGGAAGTAGATGAATAAGTGGCATATGAATCAAGAAGGCACACGCAATTTAACTGTACAATAATTAGTTGAACATGAGAAGTGTTACTCTGATTCTGCTGGAGGTTTCTTGCTGTTGAAAGTGAGTTTTTCCTTCCCACTGTAGCTGTGGGAGCTGTGTCAAGCCTTCAAAACTACAAGCAGTTGTGCCTGGAGTGAACTTAATTTTCCCAATCATAATCATGCCAGGTTGCCAGGCAACATGTATTGTTTACACACATTTTAATATGAAGGCTGCTGAAATAGGAGCCAGAGCAAGCTAGATGTGATTGACAGATGGATATGGATGCTGAGCCAGGGCAGAATGCATGGAAAACGTTCTTTGTTCTACTCTGACAATAATAACTGTCCTGTCCCAGTTCTGCTATTTTATGGAAAATGCTGATTGGGTTTCATGGTGCCACGCAGCACAGTGCCCTCTACAGGATGTTGGGCTCCCAGGTCACCTTCATGAAGTCTGTTTCTTAATGTTTGGTAGGGACATTTACACTCGTAAACTGCTGGAGGTCATTTTGTAGCTCTGGTAGTTCTGATCCTGTTCTACTTGCACAAAGGAGCAGACACTGGTGCCGCTGCTGCATTTCTGACCTCTTTTGGCCCTGCACAGCTTTCCTAGTCTCTCCTGGACTCCTCTGTGCTCCCGTGAGGGCACAAAGACCAGTTGGTAATGGCATGTATTCATCTGGCATCCTTGTGGAGTTAGGCTACAGGGTCCAGGTATCACCTCGGGCTACCAATAGTGACACTGACCCTAGCCAAATGCAAAACTAGAGAAAAAATACAGTCATAAAAAATGAGGAGAAACAATGTGAATGGAATCAACGTGCAAAACTTTTGTTTTCGGTTTTGTCTCATTGTTACCCCTCCGGTGTGTGTGCTGATGAAACTGATTAACAGTCCCATCTGCTGCTTAACTTACCAGATCAATATCCTAGAAATGTAACTGACTTGATGCTATACTCTGATTAAAAAGTGCTCTTTATATTTTTTGAGCAGTGTATAATTTCTTAAGTGTTATATGAATATGTTTAAAAAGGTGCAAGAAGATATAAAAATTTGGTGCACACTTACCACAGTCAAAGTAAAGGATTAAAGAAATGTAAATGGTTTTCTAACTATTCTATTAGAAAAAGGAGTTCTAAAAGATTGGTGAAACCTGGAACATGTTCTTAATGACAGGTGAAGACCCTGAAGAAAGGAGGAGAGAAAACTGAATGGTTTCCCCTCTGTACTTAGTAAAGAGGCTTGCCTAGCTTGTGACATTATCACATGGTATGGGTGTGCAATTACTCTATTGCTGACATTTCTGGCACAGAGGGTGAGGGAAGCGTCACATTGCAGCATGAGCTGCTGTGTGTGCATACACTGGCTGTGTGTACTATGAATCCAAGCAGAATGAAAAACCAATTGAAATGTTTAGAGACGATGATGTGGTGATGGCAGTTCAATTCAACTTCAACACTAAAGAACCATGCTAGTGTATGCTTTTAACAATATCACATTGTGGTTTGGTACTGAACCCGTTTGCACCGCAAACCGTTGTAGGAATATTCAAAACCAGCAGCTCCCCTCCCCTCATGGTACAGGTGACTACTGCAGACTGTGCTATCTGCGGACATCTTTGTCAGCCCTCGATCAGTCACATTCTGGAAACATTTGTTCCAACTCTTTTCATTCTTTCACTTCCCTCCCTTGGGCTGTGAGAAAAATGGTGTAAAACTAAAATGACTTTTAAATTATTTTAGTAAAAGAAAGACAGGGTGGCTTAGTTGAATTTTCTCTTTCTTTGACTGTATCTCATGTGGTCTGCACCTTATATCAAGGATGGTCATAAGCACTGTGGCATTAGATGTTTGCATTAGATTTAGCACTTCAGCCACCAACATTGTTTGTTTTTTTTTTGGAGCCAGATGTAATTGTTTTGATAGGTTGAAGGAGGAAGAAGGATGAACGTATCAGGTAATGCTAACTGAATTGGTTAGCAAGCTACAGCCATATTTGTGTAGTTGCTAACGCTAGCAAACTTGGTTTGCAAAATGAATCCAAAAACTGTGAGGTTTCAATACACAGACACATATACTTGCTAATAATAAAAAAGTAAAAAAAACTAATGAATGTAATTTCATGTGCTTTAACTAAAGCACAAACCTCTTTGAAATCAGATTCTGCCCATTCCTTTTTCCTTCTTTAAATATGAATTGGTGTTAGAATTTCCTAGTAAGAAATGGACTGGAGCAATCAAAACCCACACAATTTCCTAAAGGATTAATAAAATGATTCTGAAATGCATTCCTGCCCGTGTACTGCTGGCTCTGTTGTGCTGGCTCTGGGTCCATTGTGTAAATGACGCCACCA
>VUQR01001013.1:0-13781 GCA_015108515.1 Hemichromis elongatus
CCCATGATTGAGGTTTTGAGTAATGAACAGGCTAGGAGTTTTTAAAAGCCTCAGGAGTCTTTTGCAGGTGTTTAGAGTTAATTTGTTGATTCAGATGATTAGGTTAATAGCTCGTTTAGTGAACCTTTTCATGATATGCTAATTTTTTGAGACAGGAATTTTGGGTTTTCATGAGCTGTATGCCAAAATCATCAAAATTAAAACAATTTAAGGCTTGAACTACTTAAGTTGTGTGTAATGAATCTAAAATATATAGAAACTCTAATGTTTATCAGTACATTGCAGAAAATAATGAACTTTATCACAATATGCTAATTTTTGAGAAGGACCTGTATATATATATATTTATATATTTATATATATATATACAGAGAGAGAGAGAGAGAGAGAGAGAGAGAGAAAGAGAGACATAACTCTGTGAAGAGGGAGACAGCCTTCATCTCTGGTTGTTACAGCTAACAGGAGCTTGTTAATACCATCTCTTCACTTTGACACTGAGTTATGATCCAAAGTCAGAATAAAAGTATTATTGGGGTTCTATATCAGTATATCAGTGAACAACGCTTGAATACGCATATGTTGATATGCATCTCATAGCCTCCAAACATGTCTCCTGATTAAAGACATAATGAGACTCATGTAAGTACAGGATTCCTAAAACAGGACAACAAGCTTGCAGGCTTCAGGTGTGTTTGCACCGTGTGTTGTCCAGCCCCCTTGGTGAATACATCACATCGTTGATGTGCCTCAGATGGATACATGAACTGGAAAACCCAGTCAACTTGCAAATAATTTGGCCTCTAGAGTGGTCATAAAAAAGGGAAGGGAGATCACCCTTAGTGAACATGTGGTCAAGCTCTTTAAACACAGCACAGATACTTCTGCAACAAAGTTACTTTATACCTGACAGAAAATGAAAAATCCAATTAATTTGGCACAATTAAGATGAATGTAGATCTAGGACAGATGATAAAGAAGCTTAATATAATCTATGCATAACATTTAGCTTCCTCTACATCACCCTTAATGTCTGAGCTATTGGGGGGAGGGGGGCGGGGGGAGCAGCAGTTACAAGGAGAGAATCCAGCCGTTCATTCTATAAATAATCTCAGACTTCAGCCAGTGCACAGGCCTCTTTTCTTCCTCTGTTGTGTTTCAGAAGAAGTTGGTTTGTCAGGTAATGAACAAGGCTTGTGTGATCAGTATCCAAGTAACGAGTGGCCGTTCATGCCCAACCTTACCACGGGCTCACTGTTTAGCTGTGTTTTGCCAAGCATCAGGAAGTGTGTTTGCAAGCTAATTTATCAGACACGGGGACGTAGTTTAAAAAGAGAAAAACAGATACATAACTTTTATGGCTACCTATTGCGTAGACAGATGACCTAAAGAGATGGTTCATGTGTCAGTAGTTTAATAATTACACGATCACTAAATTAAATTAGAGCAAAGCAATGATTTTTAGAGCAACCATGTGATTTAGGCCACATTTCCCAATATAGAAAGTAGACCCAGAAAAGCTACACTCAGAGATTCTGTGAAAGAATGACCCTCCTGAAAGTGCAAATAATAAGCAGATCCTTCTCAAACCTGAGCAAACACTTGTCTTAGGTAGTCGATCACATAAAAATAAACATTAAGCAGTGATTATATCTGTGAAGATGAAATATGAAACCCTGTACGTGTGGTAACACGGAATTGACGTTTTTTGAGCAGCAGCCACATATATTTTATAATATAATTCATTAGACAGACCCATTATAATGAGCCAACATAGACAAAATACCCAATTTCCACTGCATCCTCTTTCCCCAGGGAGCTGTGATCATAATGACCGTGCTGTTTGTTGCCTGGTTTCATGCTGAATCACGATCGCACAGTCACAAGCTCTCGCTCTTTCTTTTCTCACCTCTCTCCCATCAGTTTCTGGAGAAAAGGAACATTGATTATTTTTGCAGCTTACATCAATTGCATGAGCAGTGTGATCCGTTTTATGTATTCATTTCATCAGCCTGTTACAAAGACAGCATGAGTTGACGAAGCTAAATTGTTGTTTCATTTTTTGGTGTCTCAGGATGGGTCTTAGTTCGAAACTCTTAAAGGAGACATCGTAGATGCAGAGACAGTGAAGCTTGAAGGTAAACAGCAAGGCAGCTGGTTTGCTTAACCCTGTTAGACCCTAAACCTCACCAGTGTGCTAGCAGAATATGTAATTGAAAAAATAATAGTTGGTCTCCAAAGAAGCAACTGCAGAACAAAGAAAGTAATCAATCTAACAGACGCTCATCAAAAACTACTGTATTTGTTGAACATGATAACAAACCAGAGTATACCCCCATGTGTGCTGTTAAAGAATAAACAGATAATCTCTTCTACCCTTTTGCTTTATGTTTTCAACATCGATATGTGCACTCTCCATTAGGCCTCTGCACTGGTGTGTATTCCACCCATTTGGCTCCAGCTGATGGAGCACTCCAATCACTTCAGTGTCGAGTGGGCCTCTCAAGTATATTAGGTTATAATTTTTTCATGTACGCTTGCATTTTTATGATAAGAGGCAATTATTGCTATTTAATGTTTTTTTTTGTTTTGTAGCTAATGCATTTTAGCTTTCTCCTGCTTTAGGTGCAGTGCTGACATTGTTGCTGAGTGTAGGACAATGAAAGCTGTAGGTGCCATCAAAACTGGTTGATAATAATTAATCATATAATTTTAATTGATTAATTTTTAATATGATTTAACAACCAGGCTAGTCCATCATTAGGCGAATGTAGTCAATACATCCATAACTACTCAAAATAATAAGTAATCCCCCCCTCTCCCATCTCATTGTGGTTTGCACTTACCCTCCTGCCTGTTATTAATGAGTCTCATCAGAAGGAAATGTAATCCAAGCTTGAGAAAACAAGTAAGGGTGTTTATTAAATGCCAGTTTTATCATGATACGCAGTATAGTAGCAAGTGTTACACACAATTAAGCAAAGCACAAAAGCGTGACTTCATTCTTTGTTCACAACTCTTATTACAGATAAAGAGATATGACTGGTAAGGACCTTACACTCTCCCCACAGCCTACTTTTCTAAACCGAGATAAGTAAATAGTACTAGTATTAAGCGGTAGTTCAAAATTTAATGAATATAAAATGCTCACATTTTGCTACGCCACATCCAGATAATGAATAAATAAATAAATAACTAAATAAAAATTCTTCTTTTATATGAGTAAGATGAAAACATTTAACTGAATAAGCTTAAAATTGCGTCAGAGCATATTTAGTGCTTCTATTGGCTACGATGTATTTGTTCTGGAACCCGATTGGCTGCCTCTGTGAGTTCAGAGGTTAGCTTATTTGGTAGTGTTGTTATGTACCCCGCTGGTGAGACGTGTGTTATCTGTTCATTATTGTAACAGCTGTTGCTCTTTGAGCCTTGTGTTACATAAATATAGTGCACGAATGTGCTATCGCTTGTTTATTTGATTCGTTTTGCACCTTTACACATTTGTTTTGAGCGGTGATAACTTCGACTTGCTAATGCTAGCTGTGTAGCTACGTAGCTTAGTGAGAAGTCTCCTAAATGTCATGTTGTATCTAAACCTGACCTTGTAGTCGCGGTGAGCTGGAAGACGACTAGAATGGCTTCTGTCAGAGCTATGACATCAACCAGGCTTCTGTGTTTATTCAATGCGACAGCAGCAGGCTCCATCAAAACATTAGCCAGGACAGGGTGCAGAGTGTGTCTCACAAGAAAAATGAGCAGTTCACCTCCAAGGCTGCAGGGCTGCATGTCAGCATGGGTCATTGATCAGTATGGCAGTAATGGTGTTCTGAAGTACACAGAAGAAATCACCGTTCCCACGATTAGTTCTGCCACTGAGGTGATGATTAAAGTCCATGCAGTTAGTCTCAACCCCCTTGATGTAGCCATGAGGGGTAAGTGCTGCTAACCGATCTTAATAATTAACAAAGAAACCAATAACTTACAGCAATAAGCCAAGTAAGTTCTCAATTTTAGGTGGCTATGGGGCTAAACTGCTGAAGTTAAGGAGGGATCCCTTATCTGTGATGGACAATGACAGTGAGTTTCCTCTCATTCTTGGACGTGATTTGTCTGGTGTAGTAGTGGACTGTGGATCTGGGGTTACCCATTTTGCCCCAGGAGATGAGGTAGGTTCCTCACTGCACAATGTCCTGTGGGTACTACTTTAGCGGGGATGCCTCGCTGTTAATTTAGTTGCATTTATTGCTGAGGTTGTACTTTGCATCCATGTTAAAGTCAGTATTTAGTGCCCTTTATTGACATATTCTCTTAAGGAATATTAAAAACACATCTAAATACATTCTATTATAACATCACCAGCAGCACCAAGCTTTCTCACATGTTGGTAACATTTACTGTACTCTAGTGCATCTTTTATTGAATTGAAATGCATTAAGTTGTACATCTGCACTTAAAAAGTGATTTTGTAATAACAATTCATGGGTGCTATTATATTATCATCCAAGATGTGAATCATCTGTTCCACCACGTCCCAAAAGTGGGCTGTTAGATTGTAGTGCATTTGAGCACATTGAACACCTGTCCTTGTCAAGAAACCAGTTTGTCATGATTTGAGCTTTCTGACATGGTGTTATCCTGCTGGGAAGGATCAACATGATGAGCAGACAGCCCGTCACATTTAAATGATGCTAAGTTGGTACTAAGTGTGCCAAGAAAATATCCCCCACATCCCGTTCTGATGGGGAACTTCAGCAGGTTGTCTTGACCATGTCTACATGCATAAATGCACTCAGCTGCTGCCATGTGGATGACTGATTAGATATTTGCTTTAACGAGCAATTGCTCTGCTGTACCTAGCAAAGTAGCCAATGAGTGAAAAATAACTAGATCTTGTTAATATTTTCTCAGGTTCAAATGCAATTTGTGATTCACTAGATGACTGTAAAATAAATTGCATGAAGCAAGCAAAATGCTTTGTTTGTTCTTGTAATACATTTATAATATATTATTTACATAATAATTTAGTCACTATATTTATAGACATATGGAAAGAGTACTGAGGGGTAAGGACTTATAAAGACTGGGCACCCTGATTTTTGCACACTCAAAAATTTAAAGTGATAAATACCATATTAAAAATGTAGAGGCAAATTTGCTATTGTTACACAATTCTAAATTTAAATATGGTTCTCTTGCTTAGCCCACTTACATGCACATCCATAGTTAAGTCATTCAGAGACATTTTCTTGTTGGAAAGATCAAGTGCTTTCTGCTTGGTCTCCCAGTCAGTGTGACTCATAATAATTTGAGACCTTCAACCCTGCTGTCTCCCACATATCTACATTACTGTCTTCCTGCAGAGAGAAATGCAGTTATGCAAACCCGGCCCTAAAGTGAATGTAATTAAATCACAGAACAATACACCAGTAAAATTTTCCACATGCACTATTCTAGTAATTGTGTTTCAACTGTATAAAAATATCTTTGGAAACGTCTAATGACCAGAAAGGACAGGAGCAGTTGTGTGAGACCATAATAGCTGATTAACCAGATTCAAAAACTGGGAGTAGGTGGTTAATTTAAGTTGTGTTCTGCATGTTAAATGTCATATTTGTCTTCAGGTGTGGGCTGCTGTTCCCCCATGGAAACAAGGCAGCCTGGCAGAGTATGTGACTCTAACAGAGTATGAGGTGAGCAGAGTCTGTGCAGCAGTTGGACTGCGGTGCATTTTTATAATTAACTGTGAATAATTTAACTAGCGTCTACGCAAAGACTGACATGAAAGTAATATAGTATTTTCAGTTTGTTTTTAAACTAATGGAAACAGTTCATTTGGAACCCTTATTTAAACTGTAAAATACATTAAACAAAAGTTCAAAAGAAGCGAACCCTGTTTAGTAATCCTTCACTGTAAAATGTAATTAGGATTAAGTTTGTTTGTTAGCAGTAGCTGCCGTGGCAGCAATTAAAGGGACATACAAATTGCCTTTTGTTTTCTTGCTGCATTGAACTTCATTTATTCTCCAGCTCTGGCTGTCTGCCCTCACAGTAGCTGTGCTGATTAGACACAGCTTCAAAATTTGTAAAAGTAAAATATTGTTTACAAGTGAATGCAATTCTAACATTGTTAACACTGTCTGTGTGGCTGATTTTTGCAGGTTTCCCATAAGCCAAAAGTATTGAGCCACATAGAGGCAGCATCCATTCCCTATGTAGCAAATACTTCTCTGTCTGCACTTGTCAATGGAGGTGGTCTTTGCAGAGACAATTCTTCAAATAAAAGGCAAGAATCAGCCTGATCCTGAATAAATTTATGTTGAGCATGTATGCTTATTTTAAAAAAAACCTATAAAAACAAGTGTTAAGCCCCTGAATGCTATTAAAGATTTAATAATCTCTTTAGTTTGTGAATTGGAGAATTGAATATGCTCTTTCCTTGTTGAGAAATCAGTCTGGTCATGTTGGCTCAGAATGTAACGGAACCTGTTTCAACACTTTCATTTCGTTTTAATTGGCAACAAGAGCTTTAAAATAACGCATTTAACCCGCAAACGTCAAAACATTTAACCTAACCCGAATTTTAATAGAACTTCCACTTTTCCTCTAATGTAATAGCTTCCAATCCTGCAAATCCCTTTGTACCCCCCGAGGCTTCCACTTCTGTTCGTAGCTTTGCATAAATGAGTCACACACTAATTGAATGACCCTCTTGTTGCTGGGGTTTCTCCTCCTAGAGTTTTAATCACTGGAGGATCAGGAGGTGTTGGAACATTTGCTATTCAGGTAAGGCAGAGTGTCTTCGTTTGGCTATGCCTCTATGTATATTTATGCTTTTCAAACCATGACAAAGTAAGATCCCTTGTCAGCGCGTACTCCATGTTTTTTATCCTTTATGTTTTACCAGCTGTTGAAGGCTTGGGGCGCCCACGTAACGGTCACTTGCTCTCAGAACGCTGTGGGTCTTGTTAGAGGGCTGGGAGCTGATGAGGTGCTGGACTACACAGCAGGAGATGTGGCTGAACAACTAGAAACGATGGAGAAGTAAGAGCTGCAGTGTTTGTAGATCATGCATTTGAAACCTGCGTGATTAAATTGTAATTTGTTTAAAGAAACACTGGAACAAAATGTTGCTCACCGGTCCCAACACTGGTGTCTGTTGAAGTATCATTAGAGTCTGTGCCAATCTAGTGAACGTGTTAAATAAAAAGGACTCATCTAGATTTGCTAAATTTGGTGTGTTTCGCCCTTTAAACACCCAAATGTGGTAAACATATTCCTGTCAGCTTGGCACACCTGTTCACTGACTCTCGTTCTAGTTTCCATGGAAACCACAGCTTAAGGTCTGAGTGGATGATGGTTTAGCTATTTTCCTGCCCCCAAAACAAAATTGGTAGTCCTCGGTTTGGTTTCTTAGAATTCCAGCGAGGGGCTAAACCAGCACAGTGCATAGTGTACTGACGTAGGATAATTTGTTTTGAAAAAGTTAATTTTGTGTTTTTAACCACATTTCCAACAAGATGGTTACAAGTTTGTCTGTCTCTGTCTCCACCCCAAGGTTTGACGTTGTTTTTGACAGCGTGGGTGGGGATACAGAGGAGTGGGCGATGGGCCTGCTGAAGCCTTGGTCTGGTGCGAAATACGTCACACTGGTAACACCTTTACTTCTCAACACCGACTCTATGGGCCTGTTGGATGGTACATTGAATGCTGGTTTCTCTCTGCAGAGCAAGGCAATTCAGGTAAAGACCAGTACAACTGACTTTTGATTCAAACAAAAGTGGATGTTTACACACAAAAAACTTCCATTGCGGTTGTTTATTTTTATAACACACACTGAAGTTTGTCTTTCTCATTAAGGCCTTATTCTGGGTGTGGCCTGCCAGTGCTTCCAAATTGAAATGTCATACTTGATCCTCAGTGGCATGGAAAGAAGACATGCATATTTTTTCCATTCAGTTGATTATATGGATTAGAGCTGAGGTGACATAGAGAGGTGAAAAATCAAGTGATGACTTGACTGAGCGTCACAGTAAATTTTTGCGCTGCCTGTATTTTTCTTATGTTTTTATGTGTTGAAGGGCATCATAGTGTTTGCAGGTGAAGAGGGAATAGCATTAACAGTTTGAGTCCCTGCATGCGTGTTAGCTTTATGTTATTGTGTTTCTCTAGTAGTTGGGGTCCGTCCATGTCATTAAGATCATGGCTGAATAGAAGAGGACAGGGTGGAGCTGCTGTGGGGACTGAGTGAACTTGTTCTGGGCAGGGTAGGCACTGGTGACAGCACAGCTGGCAGTGTTAGAATGGATGAGACAGTGTGCATATGTGTGTGCGTGCATGTGTTTGCTGCTGAACCAGCAGTATTTGGTGTTTGTTCAGATTGTGGCCAACCATCTCCCCCCCTCCCGGCGAATACCAGTGTTTGTGTGTATCTTGCCAAGCCTCCAAGGCCTTTTGTCCATGGGAGCAGCCAGCTGGTCACTTTGGCGAGGCTCAGCTGCATCAGTCACACCCTCGGTGCCCAACTATGGACAGTCTGCCACTTTTATCTGTGCAACTGAGCCCTCTAGTGTCAAACTAGAGCTGCACTGAACAATCATGAACTCTGTTTTTTTTTCCAAGCATGTCAGGGCTTGTTAGTTTTACCAGAGCAGTGTTACATAACACAATCAAGTATAAAGCAGTGTTTTGTTTTGTTGTTTTCAATGAGTTATTACACCATAGCTTCTTTCTTATTTACAGTTTTTTTTAAATTGTTTTTTTAATTTATTTTAGATTTCATAGCAGGCAGTCTTGGTCTTTTTTTACACAAAGCAGGAAAAAGATTATTGAAACCATTAGTGATCTCAGTTTAATTAAGATGGCCTAATAAACTAGTAGGCCATCAAGAAAAGGGTGCGGGCTCAGAATCCTGCATCTCTCAAAGAGACTTAGCTCAGATTCATGCGATATGTGATGGTTAGAGGTCCAGTTTTTTCTGTATGTACAAGACTAAAACTAGCTTTAAGGTTTCGGGTTATCTTTTAAGAACAACACTTTAATAAATGATCATTCTGTTACTAGATGTGAACAATAACCCCACTAATGTAACCCTGTATTCCTGTTTCTGCTCATCTCATCATCAGCTGGTTGTGACAGTGAATCTGAAAATTCAGAAATTCAAATCAATAGATGGTAATCTAAACATAAATGTTTAAATTAGTTGCTTTTGAATATTTAGTAACCTTCAGTAGTTTATTGGAAGCTTATCAGGAAATTGGTGCTTTCATAAAAATGTGGTTTCTTCCTCCTAAATCCTTTTGGTGCTAATTACTGTAAGTCAGGTCTGAATTTCCAGATCTGAATTTCTTAAAAATAATTTTCTAACAGATACCTCTGTGTTTATTCATGTGTATGAGATGCAGACAAGCCTGCCTTTTAATTACTGCCTCACCTTTGCTTTCTTCTTAGAACTTATTATCAAGTGGCGTCTTCTATAGGTGGGGATTTTATGCACCAGATGGACCTGCCCTGGATGAAGTCAGCAAGCTGGTAGATGCAGGGAAGGTACTATATGGCTTTATTATTCATATCATGCACACCTGGCTTTTAGGACCATTTGTACTGACAGAATTGGGGAGATGTCTAATTTGCAAATCCGTCACAGCCAGAGAGTTGAATTTATGCAGAGATGGAGATCATGCAACTCACTGAATATTGAACATACCATAGATTCCCTATGAGTCTGTATCTGAGGCTCCCATGCGGCTTTGTGAAGGAGTGAGAATCACATTCCTGCTATTCTGGTTGGCTGGTTGGTTGTTGGTGTGCACGGTTGGCTGCTGGGCGATTGAGTTAGGCGCCATCAGACGGTGAATGGATTTTTAAACAGTGCTGAGCAGCCATTCGCAAAAGCGTGTGGGACCTCTGTCCTTTTGTGCTGGGGCTTACAGCAAGCAGCAAACTCAGGCCAGTGGCGGGAATCTATGGCCTCCGGTGCCCCCTCACCCCACCCCATCCCACTCCTCACAAAACATACACGCACGATCTCTCTGCTCTCTCTGTCCTATTCGCAGGCAGAAGTGTGGATGGTTTCCAGTGACGCGACTGCCCTCCCCATTCATTGTTAAAGACAAGAGATGCTGACCACAATAACAAGCTCGGCTGCTTGTGTTCTGGGACTAGCACAGGATTGTCCAGCCTCATCACATTCTAAACCCCTCCCTCACGTTTTCACTCTTGCAACTGTGAAAGCAGCGATGTTGTAGCATTAGGAGTTAGGATTTGTGGTTATTTGCTAGACTAAACTATTTTGATAATGGCTTTGATTATGGGATCACTGTAATTTGCAGTGCTTTGTGACTTGCAAAAAAGCCTCTTCACTGAGACTTGAAAGTGGAAATGGTTCCAGTGCTGTTAAGTGTGGACAGTTACTGATTTTGTGTGATGCTGCTCTTAATGCATGGTGCTTACCTCACCAGCACGATTTGCATAAGCTGGCACATTAATAACAGTCTGTCAATACTTATTCTGCTGTTTTGCTTTTTTTAAGTGACATTAAAACAAAAGCCAAAACGAATTTTCAATAACAATTGAACTCCTGCCTAATTGTGTAAATCTGATCTTTTAATTATTTCCCATTTCTGCTACTCTGTCACAGATCCTGCCTGTTGTGGAGGCCCAGTTCTCATTTACTCAGGTGCCTCAGGCTTTTCAGAAGCTCGAGAAGGGCCACGCCAGAGGGAAGACTGTAGTCAGGGTGGCTGAAGAGGACGACAGACAGACAGAAGAGCTGGTGCAGGACAGCAGCTCGGAGACTGCAGAGTCAGTGCAAGAAACAGCCAAGCAAAGCTAAGTAGAGGAAAGCAGGTGCCTAGAGAGTTTCTCTTATGATCCTTCTCACCTCCCCTTCACCATCAGCAGAGTGAAAGGTAGTCTGTTGTGTAGCAGACTGCAGTCGTGACCTGGGCTTGTAATTAGAAGATACCAGAAGTTGTATCTTTTGTTAAAGCTCATTTTCTCCTGTACTTGAAGTTCTTACAAGGTTCTTGAGTTATGCTGTGTTCATCGTGGTGAAATCACTAATATTACCAGCTAAATGCTCCTCATGTCAGCCGTGCAGCTGGTTATGATTACCAGACTTTTGGTAATTAGCTGGCTGGTACAACACGCAGTTCTATAAAGAAACTTTTCTGTTACAAATGTGGACGAGACTTTTTGTTTTTGTTTTACCCATCATTACCTTGTATCAAACTGTATTATGTGGACATCCTGTTAACTACATAATCTAAAAGGAATATATCAGTGTAACCTTTGGGGAACAACAAACACAAAAATCTGAAATGTTTTGTTTTTACACTGTTGCGTGTTCTGCTCAACTGTGCACTGTGTTTGTTCACTGACAAAAATAGTTTTATTATATTGAAAAGAAAAAAGTTCTGTTTCGAATAGTTTTGATTAAACAAAAATAAAATACATGATATTTGTTTCCCTTGTGTTGCATGCAGCTGGAAAAAAAAGCAATATGTGCTAAATAACAGCACACTTCATTAAAAAAAATCCATACAAAGTTTAACACTGTTTTAAGTTAATAACAATAAGGAAGAAACAGATTTGTTCAATGGAGATACAGCTCAAAAAGTTCGGGGTCACCTATAAAATGTCTTGTTTTTGAATGTACAATAATATTAATTTGTTTTTTTCCTGGTAAAACGTTTAATTGAGCAGATACCTTGTAAACAACAATGTAAAGTGGAATCATAAATCACATAAAGGATTTTTTTATGGAATATCTACATATATGTAGGCTAATGTACAGTCAGGCTAAAAGGACAATTTGTGTCTCAAAATAGCCAAAAATCACCGTACACTAAACTAGTCGAACTCCCTTTTTCTTTCATCAGAAATGAATCCTTAATTGCATCTTTAAACATTTTCCATCAATTTAATATGTTTTTCTTTCAAAAGCAGGACTTTTCAAATTGACCCCAAACTCACAAACAGTACAAGAATGTTTAATATTTCAAGTCCTGAACAAACTGTTTGTACATTTGTTACGTAGCAACACATTCTTCCAAAATGTTTAATTTCTCTCCCAGTTGACCTCTTCATCTGCCTTCTCGTGGTTTCCCTGCAGCAAAATGTTGAGAACCTCCAGCGGCGTACCTCGTCTGTGAGCGCTGTGTGTCACTGCATTAGTGTGTTAGGGATCCAGTTCAGCAGACTTTGTTTTCATATAACCTCCACATCCCACCTTTGTTGTAGTTTACTGGGATCAGGTGTGTTCAGAATCACTTGGTTTTTGTCATAAAGATGACCACCTGAAAGAAACCGATGTTTTTATTACGTGGAATTTTTAAATACATATTTTAGCATTATTCTGGCACCTGGTAAGAGATTGTGTTGCATACTATTGTTTATTTAAGGTGGATTAAAATAGACTTAAAAAAGTTTTGCATATATTTAATTTCAAATACAATAGAGATAACTCCTACAATAGTATGTTAACATTACTCCTATTGCAGGGGAAAATTCTTGATGCTTGTAAACTATTGTTCAGTCCACAAGGGGTCACTAATTGACAATGATGCAAACAAAGTGACTAGACATAAATCCCCAGTTTAATACTGGGAATATTTAACCACAGGTTTCAAGATCCATTTATTCCCTTATGCACGGTAGTTGCATTCTTTACTATCTCTTAAATCTGCATGGGAACAGAGAATACGCACTTTGAGTGCTCAAATATGAGTAGATGTACAATGCAAGTACGAGTCCATTTGCCATTTAATAATATGCTCCATAGTCCATATACAGGCAGCTTTTTGGATCTGACAAATTTCATAGGACTAACCATGAAACCTGAATATTTAATATATGGAAATCAAACTTAAGTGTTATGTAACTCTGACACCTGAATCCTCTGTGGGAAGCTTGTCCCAGATGGTGCTTGTAGTACAAACTAACAAGGCTTTATAAACAAATTATCTGTTGAAACAATGTTATCGTTGGTGTTGTAACACCGGTGAGGCTTACCTTTGACTTCCAGGACTAGATCAGAGTCTAGGGTATAGCAAATAAAGCCATCAGGGGTGATGCTCCAGAGGTGGATTTGGTCATCTGCCTCCGGAGTGAGACCCACACGGCTTCCTGCCATTGTCACGCTACCACTGGGACTTAGGCAGCACTCCTCCAATATCTGGAAACAGAGAGAGGAGTCAGGTAGAGTTATTCAAATTACCACCTGCTACTGTCTTGTCACTGAAAAAAAGGCATTTAATATATCTTATATCTGATCATTTAATATATGATAAGATACAGTGCAGAAAACACCTCTGTTTGACCTGTGGCCACTTTTCTTTAACTCTTTTTATCCTTGTTTTGATTCTAGTCTGAGGTTTGACCTTAGGATCTAAGATCTTGCTCTTGGTCTGAGGGCTACTATTCATCAAGCTTTTCCTTACCTTTCTTCATCGATTAGTTGCATAATGAAGGTACTGTTACCTTGCAGTGTAGGTGTCCATTCTGGTAGAACCAAATCTGCTCCAAACCACCCGTTTCTTCTGTTTCTTGTATCCGTAGCAGTTTGACATCATCTAAATCCCCGGTCACCGACATCATTAACCCCGTCTGTCTGTTCCGTAAACGGAAGTGCACTTGCTTCTGCTCGGAAAACACATACAAACAGTTGGTGCTCCTTTTCAGTTATAAACAGGATTCACAGCTTTAGCAAGGGAATTTCAGATCGACCTGACGTAGCTCTTAATTATCACAACTAACAGTCAGTCAAGATAGGACTAGCTTAAATA
>VUQR01001014.1:0-13287 GCA_015108515.1 Hemichromis elongatus
CTTCATTAGCTCACAAGAGCAAGTAAAAAAAAAAAAAAAAAAAAAGAAAGAAAAAAAAAAAAAAAAAAAAAAAAAAAAAAAAAACAGGCTGAGAATGAAACCATCATGGGCCCGCAGGGTGTTCTACTGTTTGTACTGACACAGAGGACGAGTTATGCTAATTGAGAGTTCTTTGCATAATTAGGCAGAAAAAACTTTATCATTATTATTAGTGGAGAATAGCCAGACGGAGGGTAATTTCAAGTTTCCCAGCAGGGTGCTGCCAGAGAACAGACACAAAAAGGACACACTCTCAATGTTATTCCTGCTGTCTTTTGATGCAGGGAGCATAATTCATCTAAGATACTTAGCCTGAGTATGCTTTAATGATGATGACTTTTCCCAATGTGATTTTTCAAAGTGTTTTAATGTATTGTCTTCATAGTGGATGTGTTTGCTGTGGTAAATTCGAGGACTGCATATTAAGTTATCCACCTAAATGAGATATTTTTTTCTTTCATGTTTAATGAGCCTTCACTTTTTGCCTTTTTTTTTTAAATTTTTTTTGCAGACATCTTCATTCTGCTTTTGTGTGTGTGCGAGTGTGTTGTGGCACATGTTCGGTCCTGTGTTGAGACTGGGAATGTGTTATACCACTGAGAGGTGATGCGGCTAGCCGCTCAGCTACACAGGGCTGTGAGTAAGTGGGCCGTGGTTATAACAGGCACACAGGGCAGTCACAACAGAGTGCTGAATATATTAGTTCCTCAGCAGGATTTCAGCAGGTCATTAGGGTTCAGTAAGATCCTGTGATATCCTGTTATGCACTTTTCCTCTTCACTTAAGTTTGATGATGCTACAGCCAGTGTGTAGGAAGATGTCTTTTCCCTAAGAGAGCGGGGCCTGTGCTTGCTTGAAGACGGTGAACGATAGTTTATGCCGCAGTAAGTATTCCTTTCAAAGGCTTTACAAGGCACTGGGGATTAAGAGACTGTACCACACTCATCTCATTTGTGTCAGAGCTGAGAAAAGGGAGCACTCTAAACACACACTGCACCAATAAGCTGTATAGGATAGACTGGAGATGAGGGCTCTCAGAAACATCGCACCTGCCCCAGTTGTTCTCCACCAACATGGCCGTCTGTGCAGCGCCTGCTTCACATATTCAGGGAACATTCCCTCGCTTCAAAGGTTCCCCTGCATTTTTTCATCTCTGTGCACCAGCCCACGGCCAAAACCACAGATTAATATTTCAAAACATGTTTCTTGCTTGCACCCCCACTCCCCCCTCTTCCCATCTCCCCGCTTCTCTCTATACCTCCACTCCCTCCTTTGCCTCAATGATGCCCCCCTTCCCCTCAACCTCCACCCACCCACACCCCCAGCATCATCTCTCACACATGCAGCCCATTCCCTGTTCACCACTTATTCTCCTCTCCCCCCCGCCCCAACCCCAACCTGCCTGCCTCCCCGCCTGCTTGCTCGCCAAAATGTGTGATATTTTTCCATATCTCAAGTTTTGCTGCTCCACTGCTCTCTTCAATCCAATCACCAGTGCAGTATGTTTTATGGATTAATAAGAAATGATCTTAGAAGGTCCAGTCAAGGCAGCTGAGGAGCCAAAAGCAGAAGGATGAAGCGATGAAACAGAGGGGGAGAGGGGCAGGGTGCCGTCTGCAGTCGAATTTTAATGAGTACCAAGGGGAATATCCAATTTTTTATTTTTTTTAATGGGGTATCCTTCTGGTGCTTTGCTCTAAATCACTGTCACACAAACAAGGTATTTCCCATCATGCTGCTGATTTGGCTTGGTAACTGTGTCATCCCGTGGCAGAGGTACCTAACCGACGCACCTGCTCCGCAATCCTAATTGAACAGATGATCTGCCAATTTGTCATGTTTATCTTCAGAGGCGTTCTGGCGTCAGTGCCCCTGCTCTGCTCAGCCCCCTCAGAACACAGTGCAGATGTTAGCAGAGCCTTTTTTTTATGACAGATCTTGTAGTCATTACTGAATAATTCATTGCAACATTAATGTCTTTAGATAGCATCTCCAGCATCCTGCTCTGCATTTTTGGCTCCCTCTCTCTCTTCATTCTCCAGCTCCTCACAAGGGAAAACTTTATTATTCTCTCCACTGACAGCAAAGTATATGGATAAAAGATAATTGCCTGGCTTGACTTAGCCATTGATATGAAAATAGAATTGAAATTATTCACCGTGTTTTAAAGGTTAGTTGAAGGTTATTATTCAGGGAAAGGTGTTCTGGAAAGGAGTGTCTATGCACAGCCCAGTGGCAGACCTGACAAGACATTTCTGAAAGGCTAATATGCTATGCATGCTGCAAAGGCCATGCAGTGAATAAACAGAAAGGGTCTCCTGAGATCTTAACACAGGAGAAGTCAATTATTTATGAGCAAATTATAGCTCGCTCTGTGCATAAATATGATACGCTCTGAAAAAAGAACGAAAAAAAGATGTGCTTGATTGGGAGCACACCCCACTCTCTTTTAGTCACTATATTGTTTGTCCTTTCATTCGAGCTTCCATGCATGGTGGAATGTAATATGAACACTCTAATGAAGAGCGAGAGGGTTTTCTCAACCAGTTTAATGTATTCGATCCGTTGCATGCTTATAGGCTTGTTATGGTTCAGATGGACTTTGAACATGGGCTTAATAAATCACCTCCGCCAGCAGTCGTCTGATGTTTCTGCTTAACAGCTGCTCTGATGTCTGTGGTTGGCCCATCACTACTTACGCCAGTCTCTATTACCATGGCAACTGGGGGGACGTATGCAGGTAGCATGCTGTAAGCTGGAAGAAGTCATGGTGTGCTTTTTGATAGCAGCCATAGAGCAGCAGACTGCCCCCTGCCTGTCTGTCTTTCTGTCTGTCTGTCAGCAGGCAGCTGGTCCTGCTGCACATGTAAGCTAATATCTAGTCAGTTTTGTCTTTTAGGGATTCCTTTATGCATTTTAAAGCTTTGTTTTTCTTTGTTCCCTGACTTGAATGAGTGAGGTGTAAGGATATTGTTTGGTTTAAGTTCATGGCACAACACTATTGTTAACAAATCACGCTTCAAAATCAGTTTTAGCGTATTTATGAGCAGATTTCCTTTTGTATATTTTCATTTATAGGTTGGAGCGTAAATGAAAGTCAGGCTAAACAAATCCGTTTTCAGACACTTAGAGCCCTATTTGGTGATTGGAGTCTGATTTCCATGTAAAGGCATCAAAGAGAAGTGAGACGAGAGGCAGAAATGAGCACTTCTTCTAGGAAGATGCTGTGGTTCACACCTCCTCTTCACCTGTTTCCTCACGCTCTCGTTCGATCCTTTTTCTGTTCATCGAGCTTCGCTGACTTCATTCAAAGATGCAGGTGTGATCACTCACCCATTCACTGTTAGTTAAGACCACCTCTTCTGCTCCCAAAATAGACAGTTCCAGTTCCTTCCATAAAAAAATACCTTTCTTTTTAAATATTTCATAGAAATTTTCCATTTTCAAAGTCATTCAGATACTTGATTTACTTTTTTTTTTTTAAGAAATGCATAAGCACAGATAGTAAGCACTCTCTAGGCTCAGTATTGCAGAATTGTGGCTTCCCATTTCTCATTTTTGTTTTTGACATCAGCTATTGTGCTGCAAGTAGGGATGGGAATTGATCAGAATTTATCAAATTGATTCCTTATCAGTTCTCTTATTAATTTTCATTGGGTTCTCATTGGCTCCATTTTGAGAGTCACTACCATTACTAAGCAGAAATAAAGAGAAATAAAAAGAGTCTGCATCATTATTTTCCTCCTCTGACATGGAAACTGAAATCAGGCGATTGTAGTGTGAGCGCAAGAGCCGATAAGCAGGATCGATAGGCAGGCAGACTAACAATTCCAAGGAATTGGACTACTGGGAACTAGTTTTCTACAAGAGCCGGTTCTTGATTCCCATTCCTAACTGTAAGGATTGGTTATTCGATTGTGGGCTAAAACATTCAGCACTGCTGCTTTGCTTTCATGCTAGTGTTTCTACTGGATCATACAGGGGCAGATTTAGGCCTCCACTGCTGATGACAGATGGCATCATGTCGATATCTGTCTGCTCTTCTGTGTCAGGCCTCGAGTAAAGATCATTGACACCATATCTCTCTCCCTCCCTCCCGCCTTCCTTCAGCCCTGTCTTGCACTGTGGAAAGAAATTGGATCCTCTCCTTAAAGCTAAGCACTTCAGGATGAAGTTTTTCTGAAGCCAAAACTGCTTGTGTGATTACAGACAGATCGATACCTTGTGGTGTCTCCAGCCAGCTCACCCTGCTGGCACAGGAAATGATGCGATCCATGCAGCTCTGACACTGACAGGCCCCAGGGAGGCAACAGCTTCACTTACTAGAAAAATGCTCTCCATTAGCTCGGCTGGGTGGCTTTGCCCTGTCATTGTTATGCTAGCGAGACTGTGACATTTATGTTATGTGGATGGCAAATGCCTTTCTCATCATCTGCTCACAGCACAATTTAAATTTTCATCAACTTTGATTGACAGCTCCTGAAGAATTATCATCAAGAAAATGAAATCTTTCCTGACCCTAAATGCCACCGCTGCTGCCACTCCCTGACGGTGTCCCACAGTGCTGCTGACAAAGGCTGTAGACAGTCACACAGTGTCTCCCTTCAGGCTGCTGCCCTTTAGCTCTTGTGTTACTGATCAGAGGTTAAACCTCACGACTTTTCTCATAGTCGTGGAGAGGCCTGGTGAGAGGCCACGTCCTTTCTCAGACCTCAACAACACCCAGACCCCGTGTCCTCCCCTCCGCCCAGGAAGTGGTGCTCATATCCATGTTGGAGAATAGTGGTGCTTAAGAGCACAATGTGTGTGCGTTCGTGTGTGTGTGTGCATTTTTACGGCTGAGCCAGCATCTCTTAAACCCAAGCACTTGTATTGACCCACCTCCCATCTCTTTCCCTCTCTCGCCCTCTCATCCCCCACGGTTTCCTTGTTTGAAACAATATAGCCTGCCTGTTGTTATTGATTCAGAAGATTGGACCCTGGTAAGTGCTCCTTCGAGTCTGGTGTTATATTAAGCAATTGTTCCAACAGCAGATGACAGAGAGAAAGTTTTGGCTGGCTCTAATAGGCCTGGTATTACGTGTGTGTTAATTGATTGGATAGCAGAAGGGGGGAGGGGGGGACTGGCTGCGCTGAGAATTCAGGGCTAAGCAGCTGATAGTTGGACACTAATTCGGAACATTCGCTTACAAAGTGTGACAAAATAGCTTCGGTCCAAACAGTTAAACATAGTCGCTTAATGACACAGGCCACTCACTTGTTTTATTGAAAGCACATGATAATAACATGACTCTACACAAAAAGAAAAGTTTACAACTTGTCTAAGAGGCAGATCAATCCTTACCCTCAATCTTTTTTTTCTTGTTCTTGGCATTAGTGAAGCCTAACTTCATCCAGTCGGCCATGCTGGGTGTATTCGCCAAAGTGCCTGAGCTGCACAGCAAGTATCCAGACATTGTCAGCAACACAGGGGTAGTATTGCATGGAAGGTTGTTTTATGGAAGCCACCCGAAGTAAACGCTCCATTCATCCTGTCTGTCTGCACTGGCCTCCATTTCCTCTTCTGTCACACGCATGGTTAAGACCAGCTTGAAGCATTTATCACAGAGCCAGAACATGGGGTGGGGTAGGTGCTGTGCTGGTGGAGATCAAGCAAAAGGAAACCCAGCCCACCTTGCTCTTTGTTTGTCTAACATCCAAACATCCCTCACTTGTCAGGGAAACGTCAGCAGTGAAATCCCCCCTCAGTTCTGCTGTCAGAGCTGCACAGTGATTCAGCATCAGTCTGATGTCTCTGGAAGTGATGACATTATTTTGACAGCTGTAATGCATTATGCATCTAATTCCATTAGCTGTGAGTGGTCATCGTTTGTTTTCAATGAATTTAGTGTGTGTGTGCGCACATGCGTGCACACATCTTTATTTTGGTCAAGTGAATCCCATTAGATTCCATTTCCAATAACAGCATGTTCTGCTGTGGTTGCATTTCAGTAGAGAGGTAATTTGCTAATGGCATGGCCCTTATTAGAAAGCAATTATTATTAATTACCAGTGGGTGATACAAGAGCTGATTTAGTCTTTAAAGCCCACTGTTTTTCTGGCAGTGTGGCCAGTGTGTGAGTGTGTCTGTGTGCACATATTTGTGTGTCTGTCTTTCTCAGAGATGATTGCCAGCCCCACGCCATCGCCCTCACCTCCCACTGGCCTGCTGCCAAGCAGCGACATTGTCATTATCAGTGTGCCAGAGGGCTGGGTAAATGTCATTATTGTAGCTTGTGGATTCCTCCAGGGAATCAGCAGCTACCCGTTTAATTTCTCTAACAGCCCGGGAAATATTTGTTGCATCACCAGCCTGGTTCATGGCAAACATCTATCGCTGCTATGCAATTAACGACATAGATCATTTACATAGTCACAGAGCTAATTTTCATAATGTTCCCTTTATTATCAGAGGAAGAAATTAACCCAGGAATTTATTTACACACCCACTGCAAATGGTAACAGTGTGCTAATTGGCTGTTAGATGATTAATAAGCTTATAGCACATGCTAATGAATGGTGCACTCACTGTTTCAGAGGTGCTCCAGCACTGTGCTTGTGTTTTGGCAGCTTAATTAGACAGATAATTATGTACTTGTTGCTTTCACTTTCAAGCAAATACCATCAAACATTTTAAAAGATTAAAATGGCTTGCACGGGTATGCTTGTGTGGGTTTGCTTTGTTTGAATTGGCCACGAAACATCAGGGCTCTGATTTGTTAGCGTCCAGTGGGGTCTATAAAGGATCTAAATGTATGTATTTGGGGAATGTAGGACTTCATTAGGTGGATAAATCAGAAAGAAATAATAAATTATTGAATATAACAACTACACTGAGTATGACTGCATGTAAACCACTAAAAAAACCCATTTAAGCATAAAATGTCTGAGTTGGTAAAATCTGCATTAAATAAACATCAAACATTCAAATTCCTGAGACTTCATTGTTTGTAATATAGTACTCATTTGATATTCATAGTGCTGTTGCGCTTAAAAGACTGTCCACTCTTATGTAACTCCTAATCATTAAACAAAGACAAAATCTTTCTGATCTGAAGGACAAGTTGGTCTCGTCAATGCAGTGTCACCATGTTTAAAATGCTATTGGTTTACTTCTGATTGGGTGGGAGGACAAAAAGAGAGCCCTGTTTTTTCTACTTGATTTCTTCTATCTCAAAACATAAAGCAGCTCTTTGTTGATAATCACTGCAGTTTGTAGCTGTCCTTACATAAGGCCCCAAACTGGAGCAGCTTCACAGAGAATGCAGTTTTGTGGTTTTGTTCTGTTTGCTCCCTATAGGATAAAAGTCAGTGGTTGGCTGTGGTGTTAAATCCTCTAGGGAAGCTGGATATGAATATTTGATGTAAATCCTCTTTTAACAACTGACACGACTCAGCGCAGGGGTCCTCATTGATCTGGTGTTATAAATACAGATTAAAAGAATTCCCCCCAAACAATTCCCTGATTAAAGCTCTGTTTATATGTTCTGTTCATGACCGAGTGAGATTCACACGCAAGCCGGAAAGAACGCCCGGGTAGTAGGAGCAAAGCTGTGAACAGGCTGTCTTTAATGTGGCTCCCACTGGCTATAGTGAACACCAAGTCTCTGGATCTGCTTCAACTCATTAGCTCCCAAACTTGGACTGAATCTAATATGTCATGCTCATGAATCAAATCCACAGAGAGATAAGCAGATACGACAGAAATACAAACTGAGACACATTTTCCCGATATATGGTTCAACATATTTGTTTCCTGTGGATCTGTGGCATTTTTTTCTTTTTGTTAACACACTAGTATTCATATGGCAGAAGATATATTGTGTAAATGAGTTTCTCTTTCATCCACAAAGCAAAAAGACACGCTTCTATCTCGCACACTCCAGCTTAATATGCATCTAATTACATTGTACGTGTTGTCTGCTTTCTCTGATAGTCCCATTTGACCTTGACTCAGACTTTTACTGGAATCTCAATCCTGAATGCTGATTAAAGAAACTTGAACACCGCCTGTTCCATTCTGCAAAGACAGATGAATTTCTAAACTGCACGCCAATGGTATTTCAATAGGCTCTTGGCCTTCTGTCAAACGTCCATTTGTGAGTTTAAATGACTGGTGAATTTCATCTTAATTACAACAAAGTTAAGCCAAGCCCAGAGTTCATTCTCATTTTGTTCAGTTTGCCAATTATGGATGTGGCTGGCAACGCTGTGGCTTCCACCTCTCATTTCTCAAACTCGTATTGTCCCTGGAGCAGAGAAGATTGGTACATGCCCGACGTCCCGCCGCTGTGCTCAAAGTGAAGCAGATGAGATTACTCTGTGTGCATGAAGACGGTTTCACCTAATATCAACTATGAGCCTGCCCCATGCATACTAATCATATGGATATGCTCTTTGATATGAACCGGCTCTCACCTTCATTAGTGTATAAAATGAAACACTTTTTTCACACATTTGATATTCTGGGGAAGCGAGAGACTTCTGAGACTGATAACTGTGACAAAGACTCACTATCTTCTCCTGCGCGGTTCAGTCTGCACTGAAGAAAAACCTCACTATAGAGCACATTAATACGCAGGAAACCAGGACAGAGGTATTTCTGCTTGCATTCAGCTGCCTTAAGAGGGACGTCTAATTCATGTTTTCCCATATCAGATTAAATTTGCTTTCTTCATGCATGTGCTAAAGATAATCTGTTCCAGAGCTCAGAGTTATGCTTATCCTGGTGGCAAGGACAGAAACATAGAGAGGCTATAGCAGCCCTAAGTAATTAAATTAGCCCTGAATGGCTAATTGGATCAATTTGGAAGGCAGACACTGTCAAGGATAAGAGTAATCATCTATGCAGCAGCAATCTTTTATTGCTCAGACACGTCTTGTAAAAAGACAAGGTGTGATCCAGAAGGTTAATGTAATTACTGTCCAATTCTCTCACTCACTGTGCACAATAATGCTAATTAATCTAAGATCTCTGGACTATAATGAAGCGCGACAAGCCAGGTAATGCTGATTATAGTTTTAAGGACATGACTAAATGTTCTGTTATTTCCTTGTCCTAGACTCTGTGATGATGCCATAATTAGAGCACTCATTTCTCCCACTTTTACAAGACTATTGCATTCATAGAGAATTTGATCTACTGCAAGAGGAGTATATTTGGTTCTCACCTGGATGGCATTTAGCATGATAGTCATGCATTTTACCCCAATAAAGCAGTGATTTACATTTCATCCAAGGCAAGCTCCCCAAGTTCAGCGAGGTGTAAAGCAATGTAATGAGAGAAAGATTTGGCTTATGAGCAGAGCATTCATATTCATTAGCAGCTGACATTAACATATGATGCCCGTGACTGATCTGTGATGCATGTTTTATGAATGCAGTTAATGGCACGCTGACAGCACGGTGAGCCATAAAGGACCAGAGCAATCCACCAAATGAAAGCCACAGAGCAGCGGGACGATTATTGATTCTCCCCTGTGTCCTATTGATCTCTGACGTTTTCATCTGGCACAGAGCTGCTAATCTGCTGTGTATCAGAGAGACACCCACAGTGCAGCCCATTGACTCTGCTATCAATAGCCACAAAGCTGGATATCATTAAATCCTCATCACTTTGTTTCCCCCGGCCAGCCGCCACAGACGACTGAGCACTCTGCGTGACCTCTGAAAAACCACTGTCCACTGGCTTGTTTATGGCCTCAGCTTCTGGTGCCTGGCATTTACTGCCTCCTTTTTAATAGGCCAGTGTAACAGCTTTGTTGTACACAGAACTGATATTGACCACTGCCGAAGAGTGTGTGACTGGTTTATCCCATCAAGTGAGAACATATAGGGCTTCAAGGTAGCCCACAGTTAATGGAAAATAAACTCTAACTTTGTCTGCAAACAAGGACAATATGTGCCTAAAAGCCATCAAGGCGAGTGTTAAAAACAGCTTACTGAAAACTAAATACCACATGGAGCCAAACACTGGGTAAATTTACACATTTATTATCCCATACAGCAATAAAACAGCTGGATAATGTAACTGTTCTCCCAAATAAATCAGTGTCAGTTTTCTGACCCAAAATTACACGTTTGCTTTTACTTGTTATCAACATTGGGAGCAAAAGAATAAATCTGGTGACATTGTAGTCCAAAGTAGTCCATATGGGAACGGGTAAATTATACGTGACTGACTTAAGTCATAGACTGTAAATAAAAGAAAGATGTGGCCACCTGAGAGCACCTGTTAGTTTGTGGGTTCTCCTTTTGCAGACTCATCCTGTAAGTATTCATGGATCTCAAAGCAAACCCTACTTTATCATCTATCTTACATCATTAAAATATGAACATCATGTTGTTTTAAATAAGACTTTAAAGTAACCAAAGCCATAAAATCACCATGAAAGTGTTTACTAAGGTCATAAATAAAGCAAGAAGTTAGTCACTTTTTCACTCACATGCCAATGGATTCATATATGACTCCAAGAATTATGTGTGTGCTACTGCTGTTTAATTTGGAGGCCTCGTTAGTATGTGAGAAGAACTCTTATGTCACAATGATGTCATTAGGGTCAGTAATTTCTCACAAACTCTCCCTGGATTAGCCTTTTAGCTACTAAGAACAAAAGAGGAAGATATTCCTAAAGAGAAAAATAATGAATCTCTCTTGTTTATGCCTCTTACTAGAGGATGAATAATGTGATAGGTCAGAGCATGATAATATGCTCATCATTGTTTCCACCTTGCACTGTGACAAAGTACCAAGTCATCAGCAGGACAACACCAATGAGAAACATTGCAGACATGATAGTACAGGAGGAGCCACTCTCCCACAGAAAATGGGGCCATAGTGGGACAAGGACGGGCGACACCGGGATCAATGATGCTCAGGGTATGGGGGTGACAAGGACAGGTGCCGGGGAGCACCCTACCAGGGTCCATTAGCGACGGAGCCTGCCTGCTGAGAGCAGACAGCGTGATAAACAGCTTCAGCTCTGATAATACTCTGGCTGATCAATAGCCTGTCTACCTGCTCTCCCTGAGGGACAAGCTGGAGCAGCAGCCATGACAGCTGACCCTCAGGTCATGTGTCTGTGTGTGTGTGCGTGCGTGCATACCTGGGCTCATGCTCACATACACACTTTTTGCACAGGGTAGGTTTGGGATGGTGAATAGAACAAACTATCACTGAATCAGACGGAGCATCACATTGGCCTCTTGACCTTTCTGCCTAACCTTATCTTCACAGTGTAATAGAATCAACCAAGCATATCCAATTAGTATCTACGTGTCCTTCAGTGAAGCTCTAATGGTTTATTCATGATAGTACATAGGAGACATTTTCACATTCTCCCCTGCCATTCTCACACAGAGTACTTTGTTCCAACTGTACTCCTCTTTTCTTTGGAGTGTTCATCCTAATAAGGGTGTGCACACAGGTAACAGCTACTGTCAGGTATTAGAACTACACCTGTACTGATAAGTTGAAGCATTAATTTGAAGCATTTTATGATTTTTTTTTTTTATTTTTTATTTTTTGGCAAAAATGCCAATCGTCTACCAATTATTGCTCCTTGGTTTTGAGGCAGGTTTTGCCACTTTTCATTGTCTTTAATGATTCCAAAATGAAAATTTTGTTTATTGTACTGCTGACTAAAACAAGAAAATAAAAGATGAAGGTGCTGTCTGGATTCTGTGAAATTTTATACAATTTTCTGATATTTTATAGACGAGGAAAATAATCCTTCGATCACTATAATACAATAACACTTAGCTTGAGCCCTAATTATAACTGATACGTGTGGTAGAGATGACATGTAGAAGCACTGATGAGAACCTTCTCATTGCCATCATGTCGATAGCATTGCTGTGTTGGCAATGCTAGATAGTAATTTCCACACCCGTGAAAACTAACATATTTGTTCAACTGTTGCCAGTTTTTATACAAACTACTTTTTCTGGCTTGCCTAATGCTTCTATTGTCACAATAAAAAGAGCCATAAATTGCTCACAAGTGTCATGAAAAAACCCCACCTGTTTTGGATAAAAGTAACTAAATGAAAGCAGAAAGAAGAGGAAGTAATAGTGTTTGGGCAAGTAGTTGCTGTGCTGCATCAGCGGGTGGATGTGGAAAAACAACAAGTAGTGAGACACGCGCACACATGCACACACACATACTGTGTTGTCACTCACTGAGGCAAGACTACATATCTGCTCTGAAGTCCTTTCTTCTCAACGTGCCTGTGTTATCGCACAGCTACAGTTGTGGCTTCAATGGCGGTGAGACATCCTGACTTGGAAAGTGAGACTCCATATCTTGAGCAACCCCACAAGCCATAAACCACAGGCAGCAGCTTCTGCAGCCCAGCTTGCTGTGACTTCAAACACTAACAAGCTGGAATAACATTTTGCTTGGGGTGGCTTCCCTTGACAGCTCCCAGCTGCTGGCAAGCTGATGGAAGTAAGACAAGATTTATTACAGGCCTTGTCGCATTTGGATAAAACCTAACCACATCGTATAGAAACTGTGGGATCACAGAATGTGTCATTACAGCTTCTTTCTCTGAAGATCCGCACACGATCCAGGCTGGAATCAATCCACTGGAAAATCAATTTCTGTGTCTGAGCTTGCATCCCGCTGTCAGTGGTTCTTGAAAGCGATGTGTGGAATTGAATTGACATTTTCGGTTAACGGTGAAGGGGCTTCAATTTAAACGACACACCAAAATCAGAATAAAATACTAAAATAAAATAACAATCATCATAATAGGAAGATGAAGCTGAAAAATTGTCATCCCACATAGTTTCAGTTCTCATGGTTTGTTGAGGTCTGTTTTTCCTGCGTGTTGTGTGTCATATTATTTCGCAACAGGAAATGTGAGGTGAAGATGAACCAGCAGTCTCAACCCCCAGGAGTATGGAATTACAAAGTGTGCATATGTGGGAGTCTGCATTTGAAAAATTCATACAGTGCATATCGGCCAGAGGACAGCGGTGAATTGTCTCTGCTGAATCACCCACTTAGCAATGACTATCAAATACACAAAAGCAACACTTACTTTACTCGACAAGTCTCAGCATGAAGTGCTGTCACAGTTCACAGTGTTACTTCATACCTGTGAGACAAGGAAGTGAAAGCACAAGTGAGCAATGCAGTTTCACCATAAAAAAAAACAAAAAAAAAAAAAAAGAAGGGGGGGGGGGGGGGGGGGGAGGGTTGGA
>VUQR01001014.1:21968-39824 GCA_015108515.1 Hemichromis elongatus
CACAAAAAAAAAAATAATAATCTTATTAACAATTTAGAAAACTGGATTAGAGTAACAAAATCTTTGTTGTACAGCTCAAGGTCCTCTCAATCAACTGGTACAGCTTGATCCTCTGATCACTTTAATGTTGACTTTGCCAAGTATGTACGTCTGGATCGCAGTGCACACACAGGAGCAGATTGTCAGCTGGGAATAATTCAATATGTAGACTGGCTGCCTGCAAATAGCTGTAATGTGCAGTTGGTTATGAAAATAGAAATGATGCAGCTAAAAATGTCCCGGACTGAGGCTCTGTTGTACAAGCACTGGCTTCAGTCTTTCTGATTCTTGATTACACTGAGACAAGAGTGGGAGTAAAAAAAAAAAAACTGTCTGCAAACATCACCTCTCTGAGAATAGGCTGCTGTATTTAAGTGGATAAGAATATATCTGGCAGTCCTCCAACTCAACACTATGTTGTGGACATAACAACAGGAAAACAACAGCAGTGCATACATGAGGCTGTGAGAGGATGGAGCTTTTCAACCGTGAGTGCAGGTTCAACACTGAAGCATTTGGAACACAGAGCACGGACTTCTGAAGCTTTCCTCTGCTTTAGCTCAGGTCCCAAGCACACCCAGAGTACCATCAGTGTCCTCTACTTAAACAACATATGACACAACTTTAATTGAAAACAAGTCAGTCATGGTTGCAACTGAGATGAATAGATTAACAAACATCAATAAATTCTGACGACAGATTTATTGTTACCCTCAGGCTGTTTTTTAAGTGCACTGTGGCTCTCTGGGTGTGAACAATGTCCCATCAATTCACTCAACTACTTTTCTGACAGTCTGACAAAGCCAAATGAAAACACATTGCTGTGGTTTGGTTTCACTTACTTATTTTGGGGGCTATATTTAATATGCAGGATGTTAGCAGGCAGTTTAAAATATTAAGGTGTTGGCTAGAAAAAAGGGGGGTTAACTTGCATAAAGCGAATGTGAAAGAAGTCACTCTGAAATTCAAGGATCCTGGTATCACGTAATAATCTTGGCGGATGAGCTGCACTATGTCTAATTTTAGTGTGATAATAACTGGTGAATTTTAAAGAGATTTTTATTAAGTCATGTTAAGGAGGGGGGAAAACTCCAGCAGTAAAATATGTGGCGATTTCTTTTCACTTGTCTGCTCTAACAGGAAATTAGTGTGAAGCTGACCCTCCTGGAAAAGAGCAACAGCTTTGATGCTATAAGGGGATTTGTTATATTGACCTATCTTTACAGAATAAAAGAAAGGCTAGTAGACAGATTTATATTTTCCCCATCACTGAAAAACTTACTTCATTTGTATCCAGATTTGAAAACTCAATAGAAATGAAAGTATGCTCTTAAAGAAAAGTGCACAGATGTTTCAAACTACAAGTGGGTCCAAAGTTGAATGCATTTGCTCAGAGAGCTGACTTTTTAAACAGCTGGTTGTTTGTGCATTGTTGTTGCTTTGTGTGCTTATCATTGAGAGCTGTTGATTGCAGCGAATATTAATTTCAGAGTATCGCTTGGTTATGTCCCACCCCTCCCGAGCCGAGGGCTATGTACAGCACCGGATTCCTGCCAAAAGCCTTTTTTTTGTTTTGAGACACATTTCATGTCTGTATTTTTCTCCTTTGATAAGACTTTCAGCCTGTTTTCATTGATTACTGTCTGATGAGTCATCCTGATAATACAGTGCAGGCAATTCATCTCTCCACCACACACTGTAGGCTCTTTGTTGCATGGAATGCGTGTGTGCATGCTTTTGTGAATTTCTGCCTCCTGCCTGTGAATGACGTGGTTGCGATACATGTGTTTGTTTGTGAATGTGCGGTATGTACGTCTGCGTATCTCCATACAAACAACATGCCAGTTCCCTGAAGTGTAAGTCACTGCAACACACACCCAGCGTTTGCAGTATCAGGGGCCTCATTTTCTGCTCCGTGAACAGGAAAGCGAGCTTCCACAAGAGAGAAAAATGGCCAAGTCGCTTATTAACTGCAAGTCGCATTAATGAGCCAAGACTGTGTAATCTACAAATACATCCACTGTGTAATCTACAAATACATCCAATATAGGTTTATGATAAATAGTTCCACCGTATTGTCGATCTTTGCCTCGTTCTCTGGCTGCAAAAGGTGTGATTTCAACCTGTGCTCAACCACATTTTCCACACAAAAATCCAAGCAGAGTGTGACAGGCATAGCTACCTTTGAACAATATGACCCCAAGGAAATTGTTCTGTGGAAGAAGCAAAATATTTGCTCACTGGCTGTATCTGAGCTATGTGGAAAGTGAGTCGCTAGTAAGTTCAAAGTGGCTGGAGTGAGGACAATCCCTGCTCTGTCAAGAATTAGAGCCACCTCTGCAAATAGGCCCGTGTGTAATGCCTCAGGGTGGGAGTTTCACCAAGGCTGAGGTTTCCATGTAAATAAACAGTGTGGGGGTCTCGGTGGGTGGAGAGCCCCCACCACCACCACCCTTCTCCCTGGGGTTTGGGCCCAGCCTTTTGTTGCCTTTAATCCAAGCACTCTCTATTGAAAAGCGTGAGGGGGTGCCTGGCTGAGATTAGCCCGCCAGCTCTTGTGAGTGCTTGAGTTTCTCACAGACTGCCCCCATACTTTGGGAAATAACACAGTTATCCCACATCCTCAAGGAGGCTGACAAGAATGACAAGTAAGACGACTGCTGGGCAATCTCAGACCTTAAGGTGACATAATGACCTCAGCTTTCCCCAAAGTGAAGCATGGCTGGTTGTATTTAAGTCACTTTTTGCAAGGCCTTACCAGACTTGTTATAACCATAATTTAACTCCCCACTATTATACACAATTACATCTTGAATACATGTGAAGATTTTACACGCATCTGTTGCAAATTTAGCATCTTTGAATGCATGTAGCAGTTTAAAAAGATCAGAGATAATGTGATTTTCATTTGCATCTGTATGAATGTGGTGTTGCCTCTTTTGTTTCACAACCGAAAAACGCACACAGTTAGTAGCTACTTGTGTATCCATCATATACACAAGCACTCAAGTGTCATATTTCTGCCTTGTGAAGGCAAAACACATATCTATACAACACAACTTTAATATCATGTCTAATGTTAGAACAAGTGGATTGGCCTCTGTGATAAAGGTAAACAAGAGCCCTTTGTCTGATAGTTACATAGGCCCATATGTAAAGGAAAACTACAGGTTGTAATGTTACAACTGTTTGCATGCTTCCTTTCTTCCTTTGTTTAATGTAGGCTCTCATTACCACGTGGTGGTAACAGATTGTTTGAACTGGAGAGAAAAGCCATTCGAAGCTAATTAAGCAGCCATTCCAGGCTCTATTCACAGGCAGAGGACCGAGGAGCACAGGCATTTGTCAGCGCTTGACCCCGCGTGGTATTGATTGACAACGCTGCCGCGTGAATGACAGGCTTGGCGCCGGCGGGCCAATGGGAAGCCGGCGAGTAAGTGCGCCGCGCAGCCATTGGACGAGAGGTCTTAAAGCCGCAGAGGAGTCCCACGTGGGGGCAGAGCCGAACCTTCAAAACAAGGCGCAGAGGCAGCGCTCAGACATGGCTGATGTTCATATCACACAAAGGCAATCATCTCCTCTTCCCCCGCTGAGCAACTATCACCCAAATGCTGATAGGTAGACGAGCGGGTATGTTGTTCAAGAATCTCGAAACACCTACGAGAAATTATATCGAGACGTTCCCCGTGGCTTCAATTTTGGTGGGTGTCGTCGATCGATTGGTCATTATATTGTGCCCTTCACGCTGTGTGTGTAGGAAGAGGTGGCGGTAGTGGTAGTGGGGGCGGGGAGGGGGGGGTGTAAACCCGGATATTTCTGGTTTTTGCCCGCTACTTTGTATATTTCATGTTAGCGTTTCTTCGTATTCTGTAACCACGTTTTACAAGAAGCACTCCCCTCATCCGTTTTTCTGAGTGTGGGGATAAAAATTCACCGTACACCCCCATCCCTCCTCCTCCTCCTCCTCCGTCCCGCTGGTGGTCTTACCCCCTCAAAAAAAATCATCTTATTTCGGAGGCGCGCACTCACACACACACTGAGGAGGAAAAAAGGAAAACACCCTAATGAAGCGCGGATGTGGAATTTGTGCTGTCTCTGTCAAATTTGGATATCATCGTCGGCACATCAATGCCTGCTGTTGTTGCTGTTGTACACGGTGGGACGGACGGATGATGCCTTGTGGATCCGCGGGATGATGTCATGTACCGTTGCACCCCACGTGGGGGCCGTCGCTCTCCGATAGGCAGATGTGGCCGTATTCCTTCCGAGTAATGCGATTGGACAGATAGGCGCTTTCACGGCAGTTCAGCCCTGCTGCCTGTGTGTGGCAACCGGGGTAAGCTGGACAACTGGGGGAAACGCGAGATTGTGGAGAGTACCATGTTACGCTTTTAAAGAATCTCCAACCTCTTCGAGTCGGAAGACAGATTTTGGAAGCATATTTATTTATTTTCTTCTTTTTCTTCTTCTTTGTGGGATTAACCAGCCGCAGAAAGCGCACATTCCTCGGAGGTTCGCGGTTGAAGAATAAAGTATAGTTTAATCGAGCCCGACCGCACTAAAAAATTTTCTCCCAGCCTGGCTGGGTGCGTTCTGGAGAGAGCGAGGGAGAGAGGATGCTTGACGAAAACTGCGTCCACCAGGCTTACATTAGGAGGGATTAAACGCATGAATTATAGCCTGCTCAGTATTTTCTTCGGGAGCACAAGTCGGACGGACGCTTCGGACGCACGCACGGGTACGTATTTACCAGAGCTGTTGATTTCTTTCTTAGTTTTTTTTTTTTTTTCTCAAATTTTTGGGCGTACGCTCAAGCCCGCTTCCACGACTCGGAGCGGGAGTCAAACACTAGGTGGAAGCCAGCGGCTGTCGCTTGTGGCCTGCCTGTAGACGTCCTACAGACCGGGGGAGGGGGCGGTGGTGGTCATTTCAAAAACAGCAGTCAGTTTCCTTTCTTTCTTTTTTTCTTTTATTATTATTATTATTATTATTTTTTTTTAATCAAAGAAAGAAACTGATCTGCGCATTAAAATTGCACGGCGGATAAGTGGCTTCTCCAATCCCGTCTACGTGTTGGCATCAGGTTAAACTGTACGTTGAGATTTGTTAGGATATCGAGTCTGACCACTGACCGAATAAGGTCATCAAGAAGACAGAAGCGCTTGACTGTTGTGCTGCTTTTCTGACTCGGCTCGAACTGCTGCGGTATAGCTGGAACTAGTGTGCTGTGGTGACTACTTACTTATTGGTAAACAGTGTAAGCCGTATGTGTTGTTTTTTTGTTTTTTTTTTCAATTTTTATGGTTTATGATTAAACCGCGTCATTTCTCAACACAGGATTTTCACGACCTCCCTCTTCCCCCCTCTCCTCATCCCCTGCCACCCCCCTCCCTCACCCCCTCGGCCCTGTCTGCTGAGACTGGTGTGGCTGTGAGCAAATTTCACCCGTTTTGCCAAAGGACCTGTACACTGGAGGGATAAACAAAGGATACATTTCAAGATGTATCCACAAGGCCGACATCCGGTAAGACTCGCTTCACCTATACTTAGAGAAGATTGCATATTTATTACAAAACACTGGTGCTGGTGTATGGTTCCTGCCTGTGCCGTGTCCTCCCCCACGTTCTCTTGAAACATGCCCTGCAAAGCGTTTTCCGCTCTTAATGCAGGTCATCAGATTTCTGTACGGTTTTCATTACAGTGCATTTATGCTTCATCGGAATATGCAGTCAGTACTAAATGGATGCAGATTGTTTGTATGCCTGGAGATATTTACTCAGCCAGACACTTGCATATGACTGTGTCTGAACGTGAAGACAGGTGGTGGTTGTGGTGGTGGTGATTTGAATTTCTTTTTGAAATTACATTTCATATTTAGTGTGAAAGCTAATGTGTTATTACCCTCTGGAGGTGTGAATCAGACCCACCTTGTTGGTGTGGCAATGTCTTCCCGCAGAGGAGATGTTAGCCTGAAAGACTGAGTCTAAATGTGTGAACTGTTCAGCTCTCCTTTGCAGGTCAGGGAACAATGGAGAATAAAACTTTCTCTCTCTGTCTCTCTTTCTTTTCTTTTCTTTTTTTACAACCCCCTTTCTTTTGTTTTCTTTCTTTTTTTCAGGCTCCACATCAGCCTGGCCAGCCTGGCTTCAAATTCACTGTAGCAGAGTCTTGTGACAGGATTAAAGATGAATTTCAATTCCTGCAAGCCCAGTATCACAGGTAATGATTCTACTCAAAGAATGACAGTGTCAACATTTACTCTCTATTGGATTTTTACTTTAAGGCTAATATTTGACTGTTGACTTCTGCAGGAATACATATATTTATTTATTTTCTTTTTTTAAACCACCTCTGTTTTTATCCAGTGCACATCTCTGTTAAGTGGTAAAGTGTGAGTGAGTGATTGAAGTGGCACAGACGCTTGAAAATGACACCTGGTCTCCTATTTTAAGTCTTAAGGTGGAGTATGACAAACTGGCCAATGAGAAGACAGAGATGCAGCGCCACTATGTCATGGTAAGATTGTGTTACAATTGAAAGCAATTATGGTTTCCAGATTGCACGGCTTGTTGAAGATCTAGTTGGGGTGGAGTGAGACGGGGCTTTTGTGATCACCTATGTGGTTGTTAGGGCGGGCTGAGTGGCAGGTACAGGCCTGTGAAAGCCCCCCCGTGGGGGTTGATGTAGCAGGTTGTTACAGAGGAGCGCTTCCTGACAGGCGGCCGGCAGTGGGCTGCGGCTCCATTATAGCATGCCCCTGATCTCCAAGGGTCGGCTGCAGTGTTGCCCTCTGTGTGTGCTGATCTGATTATTCTCCTAGGAGACTCCACACTCAGACATATGCATGGCCATAAATTAGGTGTGAGCTGAGGGCGGAGGCCCAGAGCAGCGTGTGGGAAAATACACCACAGTAAACAAAATGGAGGACATGGAGCACACTACAATCTCCTTTATACCTTTATACTCGGCGTCTTTGTAAACCTTAATCATTAGCTTGTTTTTTGGGTTTTTTTTTTTTAAGCAGCCTTTTAGAAAAACATAGGTGTGCCCCTGATGCAAAAATTAGCTCAGACATGACACAGTAAGAAGGCTATCCCAGGTAAACACACCGGGGATGATTTAAACCAATGCATGCAGCCTTAAATTAAACTTTTTTTTTTTGCTCACAGGAAAACAGCATGTCGGCCTGACAAGCAGGAGGTTAGGTAAACATGTTGGGAAGTATCCCACAGCCAGCGCTCGGTGTCAGGTTACGCTATGGCTGTGGGGCTCTGATCTCAGACAGAATGGCTCTCTTGTTTGAGAGTAATTTTCGAAGAAGCTAATGGACTGAATAATGCATTGGCCTCATCAAATAGACGCTGACTGGAAAGCCATTTCTGCTCCGGCTGCCACTTGTGGGCTCGGCGGATTACATTTCAGCCAGACAGACTGACCTGGCTGGAAATAAGAGTGTTGAGCAATCGCGTTACTCTAAGTAAACAAACATCACAGGGATCTGAGGGCTTAAGCTGATCAATAACTCTAACCCTCTTCTTTTCTGCCCACACTGCAAACAGCAGAGCATTGATTTATTGGCTATTCACTCTGAGCTGCTCAAAGAAATCCTTTTGTTATCTGATCTTATAACGTATCTCCTTTTCCTGTAAAAATACTTTTTATATAGGCTTTATAGCATTCAAACCCTGACCGTCGTGTAATGAGTGCAGCGATAATTACAATGAGGTTACGCCAGTCTCATGAGTGTCGAGCTCAAAAACACTCGCCTGTTGTTACACGTAATAAATATCATCAGATCTTGTAACTGCGCTGACGTCACTAACCACAATTAAATCCCTGCTTTCGTTTCAGTATTACGAGATGTCCTACGGGCTGAACATAGAGATGCACAAGCAGGTACGTGTCACAGTGCTGCTCATATTTTTCAGCTCATTGGTTTTCCACGGTGTCAGGGGATGTCAGATCCAGGCGGAGCCACTTACAGGCTGCGAGCTGAACCGAGCATCAGTAATGGTCTGAAAACAGGCAGATCCACTACACACAAACAACAACACAACCCCAAACCATGCCACAGCTTGTACAAGTGCTGTGAGCCGTTATTGGAAATTTGCATATGGTGTGTATCCGGGATTTGACTCAGCTTTCTGATAAGATTAAAGGTAGACTTTGGCAGGCTTAGCCTTTTGACTTAATGATTAAAAAGAGAGGGCCTCTGATAGGTCAGTATTTCTTTTTTCAGGATGAAGTAATTACACCAGCAGAGCAAAAGTCCTTTAGTCACTTCATTGTGGTCTTATCTTTATCAGAAGATCCTATCTTGTATGTCTCCACAGATAATTCGCGCTAAAGTGATAAAGATTGTGTGAATGAGTGACATTTCATTGTATGCTGTTCTTAAAGTGCTGATGTCCATGAAACCCCCCCACCCCCCGCGACTGCCTGGCTTGGTTACAATGACAGCGTTGGCGGAATGGTGGGTTGGCGTGTTAGGGCGATCCATCAGTGTCTGTGCTGTGTGTCACACTTCCACATGCCTGTCAGGGCTCAGGCCCTTCTGATAGCTTCTGTCAGGCACTTATCGCCAACCAGAGGAGAGAGGTGGGGAAGGGGGGGGGCATGGGATCAGGAGACAAGTTGGAGAATAGAGCTGGAGGCGGGGCAGCAGCCCAGCTCTGTGTAAACAGGTTAATCGACTGATCCATTTTAGCGCCTGACTTTTATCAGGAACCTCAACAGAGCTGATGGAAGCGCTTGAATAATTCATCAGTGGGGCCCTAACCTGCTGAACGGCATGTTTGTGAGCAAACAGTGTGGGCCCCGTCCATGCAGCTCCCCCAGCTTACAGCTCAGGCAGGGGAGGAGGAGAAGATGGGGAGCGGTTAACAGGCAGGGTTGGGATGGATTATTGGATGCACACAGGCATATTATTTTCCTGCCAGGAGATTTATTCCATGGTGAGGAAATTCATTCCTGTAACTGTGCCTTTTTCATAACTGTGCAGGGACATAATTCACATTTCAGAATGCGTACACGGGCAAAGCTAAGACTGATGTGGTGATGTTATCTGATCCCTCTCTATCAGCCATGTCAGTATGTCGATGCAAACTGCTAATTTCTGCTGCATGATGTCAGCTGGTAATTATCTTCATATGGTGCTTGTTTTCCAAGAACTGCATGGGGTTTGGGGCTTGTGTGATGCTAAGATTCAATCAGATTAGGCCGTTACCTACGGTCGTAACGCAGCCATGTCTGCAGGAATCATTTGCTAAGTAGCAAAGTATCTGCCATGGCGAGCGCCAAAGCAAACTTGGTCAGCCAACAGGCTGTCTGCAGTCTTCATACAAAAGAGGCGTGCAGTGAAAAGTGGTTGGAGAAACTGTGGCTCTCCAAGCCATCAGTACTTCCATATCCCCAATCTGTCATGTGGGACTGGACTGCAGTGTAATAATTTCAGGGTGTGAACTGTTGGGTGTCAGTTTCACTTACATAAGCAGAAAAGTTACTTGACTGTACTTTAAGATGTGGCGTAACAATGACAGTTATGTTCTTATGTTGTTTTTGAGCAAGTTTATTGATTTTTAGATTGTGTCATGCTTTGTTTAGATAAAAAAATACAGCTTGACTGCTGCAGCTGACAAGATTAATCACAGTAATGACTCACATATTCATTTATGCAGCTTTTCAGCATTTTTCAGATCAATACCAGTAACTTTAAATGCCAATACATTTAAATGCCAATTAGAAACATTCTGGACTCGCTACACTTCTTTATCAAAGACTGGTTTAGCTGAAGCATCAGTTTTGGCTTAAATAAACTCCTAATGCTAGTCTTATTTTTTTTTCCTTCTTACTCTGAAAACCCGACATCAGGCAACACTGTTAAAATTGCTGAGCCTCTAAATGTGACTAGTCAAGTATTGTTTATAGATGGATCATGTGACCAGAGCCACCACTTGTTTTCCCTCTATATTTAATACTCATCAGTGTCTCGAGTCCATTTTCCCATTGCTGATAGCAACAGGCGAATACCTCTCTGCACACCATTGACAAGCCAGCCTGAGAGTGCTCTTAAAGTGGTGCTACACAGGTCCGAGTACCTGTAATTGTGTAGCGGCAGTGCAAAGCCGGCCTCTCAAGGGCCAAGCTGTCATCTGCTTAAAGTGACAACAGCCCAATTTTTATCTGCCGGCAGAGGGGAAAAAAAAGAAATCCTCCCAGCTCTGCACCGTATCTATTTTGACAGCACTGGCGAGTTGAGTTGTTGCCTATTCTGTGTATTTGCATGTTGTGTTATAAGAGTGTAGAGACTGCCAGTTGTTTAGGGCAGAGTGGATCAGCCACCTCCTGACCTCTCCCAGCCAGCTGTCACCATGACACTAAGCTACAGAGGAATGGGCCATGCGCTCAAGGCCTTTGGGCAAATCCTGTCAAATGTCCGACTGCTATTTACATGGCTTATCTGAACAAACATGGATTATACGGGTCCTGTCGCTTTTCAACTATTTCTGTAGGGCTCCTTTAGCTCTTTCTAGAACACTTACTATGTTGCATTAATACCAGCGCTCGTAAAACATTTATCTTTATTACCTGTAGGTCACATTTATTGTGTGCCGAAGGAGACTGCGGTTCAGTCTCTTTCTTTCTTTTCTTTTTCTTTTCTTTTTTTTTTTGTCTGCGGGCAATAATCAAGTTATAGTCAGTGTTATCTTTTGGACTATTGTACTTCCTGTAACACATGCTGCCATATATTTGTTTGGCATTATTGCATCTGATCCCCAGCTTCATCTGATATTGCATCTTCAGCTTGTTGTTTGTCCTGCTGGCTTGGCTGGCTAAGTGGCTATCCATGTTGCAGCTTGGGTCAGCAGGTCTCGTTCATTTGGACATTACTCTCCAATCTCTCTGGCTCTGCTTAGAGGTAATATGTCTGGCTGCCAAAACTGCCTGGCATTTCTGCCATGTGTAATAAATAAGCTAGCGGTCTGCAAAGTACATTGTGTGTGCCGCTGCTCCAAATGAAAAATCAGAGAAAATCCCTGTGATGTGTTTGTGTTCTGCAGTGGCCCTGGGTTGAACTGCAGCTCATAAATTCCAAAGATGATGTAGCTTTGGCACTGTTATTTTTCTGCTCCCAGTGCAGAGCTTGAACCTGAAAGTCTCATCTCCTTTCCCTGGAAGGAGAAAGGGAGGCGGAACAGGCCGGCTGTGCAGTGTTTTTACAGGAGACTGGTGGAGGTGGGGTGTGTGGATCATAGCCCCCCACCCCACCTTCCCCCGCACACCTCCTCCCACTGCTCTTTTTATCCACCATTCATTTGGTATGTTCATGTGATCGACAGGCTGAAAATTCAATTTAATGACCTGCCTCCAAGCACGTAATATGATTTTAAAGCCTGTTACGGTCAAGCAGAGGTGCCATTTGCATAATGATCCCAGCAAGATAGGGCTGCAGCCGTTGCCATGGCAGTTGGTAGACAAGCAGAAGAATGGAGGCAGAGCGTTGTGGATGTTGGGAGGCTATGAGGGTGGTGGGTTGGGCGCCTGATTGCAGTGAGAAACGGCTTGGGCTTTATTCCTGAAAAGCTGTAGCTTTAGCAAATGCCACTAACAACAGAGGCTGCTTGCTTAATGGTATTGATTCATAGATTTAAGGTGTCTCCCCTACAATGTATGGTTTGTTTTTGCTTGCTTTGCAGTCCTAATTGTTAATGTAAATTCCCCACACTGTTACATGTAAGTAAACAATGCGCTGTAGTTAGCGGGCCTTCCTTCCTGGGGTGTGGTTGTGTGGTTTAACTCTGAGGTTAACTGCAGGACAGCGCATTCGCAGATGAGGGGAAGAAGGGCAGAGTGAGAAAGGATCCTCTCAACACAGCAGCACTCTGCCTGCTCATATCCGTTTAGCATGGAGTGCACTCTTAGCACAGCTGTGCTCCATCCCCCTGGGCTCTCCTAATGTTTTAAATATTTCAAATGTCAATATCACGCTGTTTAGAGGATGTTGAGTCAAGCAGTTCTGATTGCCGCAGTAATTGACTTAATCGGTGTAAACATTAAAGGCGGGGTTATATGAAGTCACTGTCTCTTTCATACTTTACTGTCTCATTTTACTCCCCTTTCTTTGTTTTCCAGACGGAGATTGCCAAACGGCTCAACGCAATTTTAGCTCAAATTATGCCTTTCCTGTCACAAGAGGTGAGTTTTGAGCCCAGTTTCCAAATGGTGTCACAGTTTACTATTAAAGCAATGCCACTTATTGTTGCTTGTACCCTTTCGATAATACTCCTTGCATTTGTGAATAATTGTGGTTAAGAGCATTTTATCTCACCTTTATAATTCTAGTGTTGTTTTGAAGAAAAAAAAAAAGCTGCGAAATTCACAGATAAGCAAGTGTGGATGTGTGATAAATAATCTTTTGCAAATGTCTGTCCACAGCACCAACAGCAGGTTGCTCAGGCAGTAGAGAGGGCTAAGCAGGTGACTATGACTGAGCTGAATGCCATCATCGGGGTACGTGGACTTCCCAATCTGCCTCTCACCGTGTGTATACCCCCTTTTATTCCTTTATTTGACCTTGGGTAGGGGCAAACCTTCACATCAAATTACCAAGTAGTCTGAACTGTTGAGTGAACACATTGTAATACACCACTTGATAAACTTATAGTGCAGATTTGCCTCTTTTTAAATCAAATTTGTTACCACAATTTTTTTTTTCATTTCATGAATTATTTTTCACTATTAAATTCGCTATAATATTGGCAACTACACCCCAAAAACAAACCAAAAAAGACGTATGCGTTGCTTTAGCTTTGGCCTCGGTGGCATCTTCAGTGCCTTGTTGTGTGTTGATAAATGCGAGCCTGAGAGCTCTCGAGATCCCCCTTCGCAGCTCGTATTGCTTTAATTGGCTAAGGTTTTAATGAGGAGCCTCATCTCTCACAGTTGACCTGGATTGCTGTGGGAATTAAAAGGCTGAGGGTGAACTAAACACAGCCGGCACTGCGAGCTAACTGAGACAGCACAGACAATCGTCAGCCATCACAGCGCCGCTGCACAGTTCTTTTCACGCCACGGCAGCGAGCGGTAATCCGCGGCGTTCATCGCGGCTTCAAAACGCCATCTGCTCTACATTGATCAGCTGTGCCGACCCTGCCCTTCTACAATGAAAGTGATTGGTTTCACCTGCAATAGAAAGCTCAAACTGTCTCTGATCTTGTGACTACTGTAGACTCTCCAGCATGCACAGATGACTAGCCTAAAGGCTCACTTGATGACCCGAAGCACATACTGGAATTCGATTAATTATCCCCTTGGTGACCTTTTGTTCCTGGGTAATTGCTCCCTAGAATTTGCCTGAGTGGGTGTCTTGAGGTGATGGAGAACTGTTTGTTGTTCCTCTGTTGGACTGAAACAGATGCTTTATTACACTTTTTGGCAGAGCAGCTGCTGCAGTAGTAGTAGTAGTAGTAGACGCAGTAGTTCCTAAGAATATCAGATTTCATTAGTGGCTTTTTTTCTGGTCTATATGAATTTCACATTTAGAGCAACACAGTACTGAAATGTTGTACATTTAAATTTGCATTTTTCATCATCTGACTATGCCTTGTTGGGTTTTCAAAGCATTAAAAAAAGCATTTTATGAGCTATTTGACAAGCTCAGAGTTTTAGTACACAGTCTTTTATGGGAACTAGGACAGTTTTTATGAAACAGTAAGTCTCCCACACGGGTCACTCAGGTCACTCATGTCAGAGGAGGAAATGTAGCCACTGTATGTTTTACGAATACCTTCCAATTAGTTATTCATTAAGGAGAAGCTCTGTAGGCATGCCAAAATCCTCATGTATTTTGTAAAGCAAGGTGAAAGAGCGTGCCAGGTAGACAGGCAGCATCCAGGAGCCAGCTGCATGTCTTATTGATGGAGCTGAGGGCCATTAATAGAATGAAACTGGGGCAGCTGCATGTGTTGAGATGAACCTGACAAGCAGTGTTTTCTGGTAGATTAGAAAATACCTACAATATTCACGTCATAAACGGGGCATTTTAAACGAGCCCAAATTTCTCCCTGTGTAAATAATACTCAGTTTTAAAGTGTTAACTGATTAGTAAAAGCTTTTATTTTGTTTGAATGACCATTAACTGTGTCATATAGTAGGAACAGAAGCATCTGTAGCAGCTCAAGCCATGACTGCTCTGTTAACCCTTTTTAGGTTTCTGTCTAGGTCTCATTTTAAACAGCATCTACAAATATGTCTGCAATACACTCTTGTTAATGGATATGGTATTTGCACACTCTGGGTTTGTGCAAGTTGCTTTGCACTTTTCCAGCCCAAGGGCAATGCCTTTCTAAAGTTAGTTTGTTAGCACACCAGCGACTACTATAATATATTTGCTCAGTTTTGTGTGTAATTTTTTTTCTTCTTTAGCTACACTCAGTTAGAGGAAAAAGGAGCAAAGAGTAGGTCTTTATCTTAGAATATTAAATTAGAGAAAATAGGCCAGACTCCTTTCTTTATTTATTATTGTGTTCATTTATGGCCCCTGTAATGAGGGCTGTTGCTGATCAGCCATGCTTATTACCCATCAGTGCCTCATTAAACACAATGAGCAAGGATGGCTCTCCCCTGCCAATGAACTGGCCCCTTAATTTCCCTCATGGACACAATATTATAACGCACTCGCTCTCTGAGGCTCCCGGACAGACACGGGGAGAGAGAGACCTCCCTGTGGCTGTCCTAGGTACGTTTTGTAATTGGATTGACATGCCCCATGTAGTATAGCACAAGGTTGCAAGTTCAAAAGTTATCTATTAGTCATGCTAGTCCTCTCTACTTCTACTAAAGAAAAACAAAAGACAAAAAAAAAAAACAATCAAAAAGACCCTGTGGATTATATTTCTAAGGACATATTTAAGCAGTATTTTGTATTCCTGCTGCAGAATTTAGGAGTTCCTGTTGAGTTAATGTATTTTTAATTATGTGTTAAACCTGCCCACCACCGTCTTCTATGCGTCACACTACCTCCCTAGTCATTACAAAGATTCTAATATTCCTGAAATGGCCATAAATGGCCACTGATTAAAATCCGTCTTGTAAAAAGAGAGAGGAGTGTGCTGTAACAGCATCTGAATTATTCAGCTGGCTCGTATACGGGTAATAAATTGCTGATGTTTTTATTGGTGTCTCAGCTAAGTATTATTTAACCTTGCTTTAAACTGCTTACTTCCATGCTGAGTGCCTTTTAACTCCCATCTATTTCCCTGTGCCTTTCAAATATTGATGCTGAGTATTGGAGGGTTGACTGAGTGCCAGCATGGGACCCCTGGTCCTGGCTCCCACAGCAGCCTTCCAGACACACACTCAGAAAGACACTCAAAGACTGAGAGTGAGAGGGAAGGCATGCCAGCTTCTAGCACTCTGTGTTCCCGCAGTCTCTTAAAGTTTGGGTGTGCAAATGATTCATGTTCCGTCAATCCACGAATGTGAATTTGAGATCAGTAAACAGACACTGAATGTGTTTGAAAAGCAGGTATTGTTTAGCCCACAGACAGATTTCCACAGAGCTTTGCATTCTGATTGCTTAAATCGCAGAGGCACAGGAGTTGTGTTGCTGCAGTAGAATGTGGGGCAGTTTACCTTTGAGCATAATGATTTCCTCTTTTAATATGTGGTTGAAGCAGAGTTTTTTTCCTTTTTGGATGAAGTAGAATGAAAGATCTTTCCATTGTTTTCAATAATACACTGCGATTAGTGGGTTATTTCGATAACTTGAGCACCTCTGTCTCATGTGTTACACATGCTGAGAACGGTCAGTCAGTTATAAGTTTTACTCGCCTCAGCACAGATCTAGGGCTTATGCCACCCTGGCCTGGTATGGAAATAGCACTGAGGGGGATTGCTGTGTGTTCCTGACAGTAATAGACGTGTGAATGTGCTAATATCATCTGGGGTTTAGCCCCGTGCTTAGTTGGTGGTTTCTCCTTGCCCTTTCCCTCCAACCCATTTGTTGTCTGTCTGTCTATCTCCCTGTCACCTTACAGCAGCAGCAGCTCCAGGCACAGCACCTCTCCCATGCTGCCCATGGGCCTCCAGTCCAGCTGCCGCCTCACCCCTCGGGCTTGCAGCCCCCTGGCATCCCCCCTGTGACAGGCTCTGGATCAGGGCTGCTGGCGCTAGGAGCTCTGGGGAGCCAAGCCCACCTCCCAGTAAAGGATGAAAAGAACCACCATGATCTCGAACACAGAGGTGAGAAGAAGAGCTCAGCCCCATAGCTTTGTTAGCTAGTTATTATTTGCGAGAATCGAGAAGCATATTAATTTTAGCAGTTTTCAAAAGATGTTAAACTGACACAAACCAATTTAGTGCTGAGTGCTCCTCACTCTCACAATCACAGGACCCTTAGGTGAGGAGCACATCCTGTCTGTTCACATTCTGTCTGGGTAATGAGCTGGTACATTCCCAGCCCATGACTGCATAAGCTATTCAGCGGCACCAATACACGACGATAAGAGGGGCCTTGTGCCCTGCAGTTGATTGTCACGCATTCGGCTAGACGCATCTGTTATGATGTGCTAACTGACTTGTTTTTCTCTTTGCTCCGCTTGGTTTCATCTTTACCTCGGCCGCCACCGTGATGTCTGCGACACAGAGAGCACGGTAAGTTTCCCGAGTCGCACTTGTTTTGTTTTTTCGAGATTCATCACATTTTTAAATGCACTGCAACTGTCAAGTAGAGATCCTCCATCTCTGCATGCATACACCGATTTCATGCACTGTAATCTGAGGTAAATAAAATGATTAATGGAAAATGAGGTCTGGAATATAAGTCGTGTGTGTTTAATCCAGAAGGGGAAATGACTGGTATCATGCTTGAGAGATTAGAAGCCTTGTAATTTCATCACAATTAAAGAAGGGCTTGGACATCCCCTTCTTAAAGGATTTATGTGATCCCTTCTACTGTCTCCCTTATTTACCAGCTCTCTCGCGTTCTTCTTCTTGGCATGTGATGAATATTTATGAACACAAATGGAGTGTTGTTTTCTTTTTTCTTTTCTTTTTTTTTCTTCTCCACCTCGTCTGGCTGGGCCTGCTAAAGCGTTATATTTGAAATGCTGCAATCTATGATGGCTTGTGATGGTCCTGTGAGATTGTGTTTCTGTAGGCCGGGCCAGCTGAATGGGTGCAGTCATGTCTGAAGAAATTGAAGTCCTGGGGCGATTAGCGGGCCTGTTTTGTTTCTGTGCTCTCGTCCCTGGTCATCTGATAGTAGAATGGTGACTTTGGTTAATGAGTCACGCTAAGCATCTCTTTAAAGGTCAACCATTATGCAGACAGTGGCTCTTTGCCCAGACTGCTAGTCCATCAGCCATTGTTCACTTCTCTTAGTTGCCACTGACTTAGTCCATGTTTTTGCTTTGGTCCTCAGATGAGGGACAGAGAGAATCGGGAGAACTTGGCAGTTTACAGGCAAATGGCAAACTCCTGTGAAAGCTGCTGGACACCTGCCTAAAGCCTCCCATTCTTTTGGCGTTTAGAGTGAGCTGTCCCAGCTTGTGTGGGCAGGCTCCATGAAGAAGCACCAGTCAGTCCCACGCTGCCGTGCCCACTGGCAGGATATAGATTCTCTTTCTTTATCTGAGCTCAAAGCCTCAGCTGACATGGTGCCCAAGCGCGCCACGGCAATCAATGCCCAGCACCCACAACATATAGGTTCTCCCCCCCTCTCTTGCTTTACTTTCGTTTTTCTCTGCTCCCATCTCTCTCTCTCTCTCTCTCTCTCTCTCTCTCTCTCTCTCTCTCTCTCTCCCTCTGTCTCCCACT
>VUQR01001015.1:0-11831 GCA_015108515.1 Hemichromis elongatus
TAGTCCTTTATTGATATCTGTGCTAATAACTATCAGTTTATACACTGATAACATGGATGTGGTATGCTAACAGTGAATGCCGTCGGGGTTTACTGATAGCAAACTGTGTTATGGAGACGACTGTTTATAATATTTCTAGTGATATTCATAAAGTCCTGATTTAATTCGATTTATAAAGAATGAATGGCTTTGGCTGGACCCGCCCCTTTGACCTAGGTCAGAGCATCACCAGGCTCCCGATTGGTTGTCGTGGCGCGATTTGCCGCTCGAGTTGAGATTTTTCCAACTCGAGCGGTAGAGGCGATTCGGGTAAATGTACAAAAATGCACCAAACAAACTGCCGCGCGGATTTTCCATCCCATAAATCGCGCGAAATGACCGCACGAACCGCGGTTTCGCGACGCCAATTCACTTTTGAAAATTGATTGCGATTGCGCATCTCCATTGACCTTACATGTAAACCTGACGCTTTTGCCGCTTCTACCGCGTTCGGTGTGAATGCACCGTAAGAGGGACATGGACCCTACTGATCCTCTACCTAATCACGCGAGCCAAGGTGTGAAAACGGGTGTGGGTCTCAGTCAGCCATGGTTTTGGGTGAAATCATTGTGGAACCTAGCCCCACCCTATCATGTGATTTCCTGAGGTCAGATTGCCCAGGATGTGAGTGGGCGTTAAGGTGTCTCGGAAGGGATCTCAAAACGATTGTAGATGGCAGACAATTGGTGTCGTAAACCACCGCCTCTGTTCAAAGATGGCCGTTCACAGTGGACATAGATGGCTTCTTTCACTCCTCGTTCAAACCATCTGTCTTCTTTGTACAAAATGTGAACATTGGTGTCATCTGAGGAGTGACAAAGGTCCCTGAGGTGACTGAGAGCCTTAACAGAAATATCGTTGCACACTTTGGGAGGAACGCCCTTCAATTGGTGCGAGAGTATGAAAAGGTTTCAAGGAAACTAGCGGATTATAGGAACCATCTCCGTGTCAGCCCAAGATGCAGACAAAGCAGACTTGTTTCCAAAGGTTTGCGCTTTGGATTCACGGTCAGGGGACACAGAGCAGAGCTGATTCTAGGGAGAACACAAAATCAACTCCTAGATGAAAGGATAAGACAGGTCCATTTCACTATTGATGCCCCCCAGAACAAGATTAGCCAGACTCTGCAGGAACTGAAAACACTTCCACCCTCCCCTATTTTAGAAGAGGTTTACAAGTTTGTTGTCAAAGCTCAGTGAGCCCAACACTCTAAAGGAAAAGCAAGACAACACAAAATTCTACACTTCGCTAACAAAAACATTTACTTCTCAGTCAGAACCTACAAAACACAGAGAAGAACAGGAGGATTCACACCAGAAGACAATCAGGAAAAATGGGTGAAGAACTTTTCAGACAGGAGTCTTACTGAATCTGGAAATAAAGTGCTCACCAAAGGACTTAATTTTGCCATTTCTGCTCAACAGTTGCCCATAATGGACGTCATCACAGCCACAGAAACCGCCATAAGGATTAATGAATTATCACAAACAGAAGCAGAGCAAATCAGGATGAACGTTTCAGCCACCCTCTGCTCAAGTCCCTCCATGTAGCCTCACAATACAAGAAAAGAAGGCTGTCGCTTCCCTGAGCAAAGACCTCAACATCACCATATTACCTTTACCTGTGATCAGCTGCTGTGGTGTGTACTCTCTACAAACAGAGACTCTGGAGAGAAGGGTCCCAGAATCTTCTGGTTTCTATTTGTGGTCACCTTAAACTGAATAGCATTCAAGAGAATAATAAAGATGGTTGCATTTAGCACATCGGCAGGATAAAAGAAGGCTGAAGCTTCTGGGTTTAAAAAGTAAAGTAAATGCAGAAGTTCATTAAACCTACATTCTCTCTAACGAACAGCAGGGGGCGACTCCTCTGGTTGTAAACGAGCTGCAACTATATGGCCCTGAACCAGATGATGGACACCAGAGGTAAATATGTTGCTTGCCTGACAAAAGGCTTTGTGTTTGAAGGCTCACAGAGACCCGTAGGAGATCACTGCAGACTTCTTCTTCTCTCTGTACCTGTGTCAGAGCTGAACACTCCATGTATTTGATGGCCTTCAGCTCATGAGCCAGTTTCTCCCCACTCTCAAAGGTCACGGCTTGCTGTTTGTTCTTGGCCAGCTTCTCCAGGGCAACGCTGTCGTTTCTCAGATCCACCTGAGTCCCCACCAGCAGGAATGGCACCCGTGGACAGTGGAATAAAATCTCTGGTACCCACTGTGAACAGATAAGTGTAAGGTTAAGATCATTTATTCTTTCTGACTTGCTCTTTTTTTAGTGACCAAATTCAGTTTTTCTTTTTTCACAGCATGTGTCTCTGTTTTAGTTTAACCATTAATTCTAAGGTCTTGAGGCGGTTCAGGCATCTGACAAGGATGCCTCCAGGGCACCTCCTGCCTGAGGCGTTCCGGGCATGTCCCACCGGGAGGAGGCCCCGTGGCACACCCAGGACATGGAACGCCTTGGTGTTCCCCCAGACAAGCTGGAGGAGGTGGCTGGGGAGAGGAAGGTCTGGGCTTCTCTAATTGGGCTGCTGCCCTCGTGACCCGGACACCGATAAGCAGAACCAGATGGATGGATGGCATTAATTCTAATAGTTAATTCTAAATATTGATGATTAAGTAACCATCTTATTGCCAACTTTGCCTTGTTATTTCCCCCTTTCAGCCTTTTTCTTGAGGGTTATAATAAATGGGAGCTGATCAGGGATTTTTTTAAAAAAAAAAAAAGGATTTGGAAATGGTAGTATTTGTGTTTTTTTAAAAATACTTTTCTTGTCAGTGACTGAGTGTTACATGTTGAGTGTCTCACTTCCTAATTGTACTAGATGAGTGTCACAAAACAACTCATGTTTTCTCTACATTGGAATAAAGGGCAAAAGAATAATTATTATATAATTATTGGATGAATAAGAGGAATAAAACAGGAAACAATGTAACCATTTGTCATATTTTGAGAGTTTTATTTAAACAATTAAAGGTTTTTCAGTTTTTCAGCTATTTTGGGGCTGAGCTGGCCTTTTTTTCTCTTACCTTCCTGGCCAGTGAAAAGCAGCCGAGCTTTAGGAATACTGGCTGAACACTGATGTCATGTAGTCAACAGTGTGGGAGGATGACCACCGCAGAGTTGCCACCTGTTTTCTGTCTTTATGGCTTCTCTGATGAAAAGGTGGTCACGTGCTGTGTGCAACTGCAGGTTCTGCTTTAGGTAACCAGATAAACAATAACCAGGTCTAGACGTACAAGTAGCAGCTCCTGGTATTCTTGGTTTTGTGTTGGACCCTGAAGCTGATTGGAATCATTTGACAGACTAACACGACGGGCGACAAACAAAATTTATTTTTTGCGTTTTTTAATTTTGGAATTTAAAACTAGCAGATTATTTTTGGGGGGGCAGTTCTTGAACCGATTTAAACATTTAAGTGGTTTGCTAATTATTCTGCAAGTAATTAATATAAAAGTGGACCAAACAGACCTTCTCCCTGACGCTATAAACTGTTGAGGGTGATACGACAGAGAAACAGACGAGGAAGATGTCAGTGTCCGGGTAGCTGAGGGGTCGCAGTCTGTCATAATCATCATGGCCTGCAGGGGGAGACACAAAAAGAGTCTGAGCAGCAGAAAATAGTGTAAACAGGCTGAAAAATGCTTTTCAAGTGAGGAAGTTCCTGTTGACTCCAATGCTAAAATGGCAAAACTTACAAAAGGCATAAACAGACAGAAAAGGGTGAAGACAATAAGATTTGATTTTAAAATTTGGTGGATTTATGGGCTCTCATAAATCCTACAACAACCAGCATGTATTAGCAGAATGCATTTCATGGTTAAAATCAGCTTAACAGTGGAAAAAAAACCCCCAGACATAAGTGTAATTTTTTTTCAGTTTGGACATTAGCCCATAATATTAATTCTGTATTTGTAAAACCTAAAATTATTTTTTTTTCCCATTTTATGGTCAGGGAGAAGGAAATAAATCACTTGCTCATTGAGGACTTTCTTACAAGTAAATAAAAGATGTCCATCTTTTATATACAGGCTATGGCCAACACTAAACTACAGTCTAAACTTTTATATCTAATCATAGGTTTATTTATTTAATTTGTTTCACTTGATTTTCTGACAGTAAAAACAAGATTATGATCATCCCTGAGCTGTAAATGTGCAATTTTGTACATTTAGATATAAAATATAATACAACCTCATACAATATAAACAATTTTAATATTACATATTCTGTACATATCACGACTGCACATCACAATCAGCTCTGAGTGTTGTGGGAAATATTGCTACGACTGTATGAATGAGACTGCAGCTGTTATGAAGATCGATATTATACAAAAGAGAATTTCGTTAGTTATTAAACTGAGAGCAGAAGTGTTTTTTTTTTTTTTTTTTACCCGAAGTGTCGCACACTTTCAGAGTGCACTCCTCCTCTCTGATCATCACCGTCATGGAGTAAGTGTTCACCACCTGGAGGAGACAGAGGCTGACTGAGAATAAGAGACAAAAGGAAGGAAGTAAACCTGTCAAAAGGACTTGATTACAGATTTTCTTCAAAATAAAACTGGGTTCAGTATCTTAAGGAATCTTACACAAAAAACATCTGTTCCATCGTCAGCGGCCTTTAACTTGCATGGGTTCATTAATAGTGATAGCTTCATTACACTGTTGGGTGGGGATGCTAAAAACCCTGGCACAGTTTATTACAAACCTTTGTCGTTGTATTTATTGTAACTTCTGCAATCATTTCTGCTGTTTAACAAAATAAAGTGGAGCTCCAATGAGAATGATAACCTCTCAGTGAAGCAGAAAAATATGCGCGTGCTATGAACAGCTGACGCCTTTCTCCTTTTGTTCACTGCAGAGATTGTGTAACCTGCATACTGTAGATGCAAACACCTTCAGTGTGACAGGAAAGAGCTGCACGCAGTGTTACAAAGAATGAAGTGAAACGAATGCTGCTGCACGTCTGCAGACTTTCGCCTCACCGTGGGGACGTATTCAGACGGAAACGTGTTGGCCGTGTACGACATGAACAGGCAGGTTTTTCCAACTTCAAGGTCACCCAACATCACGCACTTTATCGTCGACATCTGAGGAGGAGGATGGAAGATGGTTACGATGCAAAAAATAAATGAATGGTAAATCTGAGGCAGGGGAACGGAGCGAGTCTCTGGAGTGTCATCTACAGTATGCAGCTGAGAGATTTTAATTTGATACTTGTGCTTAATTAGACTTATTATATGTATAATACCGTTACAGTTACAGTTACAGTAACAAACAATAAAAGTTGTTACTGTCAATTTGGAAATAATATCAATATCAATAATATCACTGCAGACAGAACAAGACCAGCTTGAGACTGCAGACCACCAACACTCAAAAAATATTGATGCTAAAAATGCAGATTTTAACTAACTTGATTACCTGTAATTACAGAGTAAAATCTTAAATGTAAATGAAGCTGGTCAGATTTACCTGATTGGTGTATATTCTGTTCAGACCAAACACATTATTGCTTCATGTTTAAGAGGCTACGTATCTACTTCTTTCTTTCTTTTTTCTCCTTCCCCATCAGGCACAAATTGATTTTGTGGATCCAGAAAGAGACTCAGATTAGTGTGTCGTATTCTCTTGAGACGTCTCCCAATTTGGCACAACTTGATATTTCAAGCTTATAAATATAAGTATTTATATTGGATTCCAATCTGGATCAACTCCTAGACCGTATCTCTCCTAAGTCTACCACTACTGTGCACTGAGTCTGATGGTTCCCAGAGACAAGGCGATTCCTGAGCTGAGCATGTGATGATGCTCAGGGATGCCGGAGCGGCGTTTGAGGAGCTGTCCACGTTGGAGACCATTCCCCGCTCTCTGCCCTGCACCTCTGGCCTCTGCCTCCTTGTTGGCGTAACCGTGGCAACAGAACAACTTAGACAATATGAGAAGCATGTTCATTTCATACAAAAGCAGTCAAATCTGAGAAAGTTCCCCATGACACCCTCACAATTAGCTGACTCGTTCTTCTAGGGGTCATCAAATCAGCCTCCCTCTTAGCCTATCCCAACATCCTCCTCTGTCACACAAACTCTCTGCATGTCCTCCTCCAGGATGCCCACGTTTCCTCGTCTGAGGTCTTCCTCGTTTCCCTCTGCCCGGCAGCTTCGTACTCAGCGTCCCGTCCACTATGTCCACTCTCCCTCCTCTGCACATGTCCAAACCATCTCAGCCTCTAACTCTGTCTCCAAACCTGAGCTGTCCCTCTTGTCCATTCAGTGACATTTTCAGCTCTGCCACCTTCAGCTTGGCTCGCCTTCTATTTGGCAAAAAGTACTCAAAAAGTGTAATTTTATGTAAACGTCTGAGGATCACCGGTATTATAAGTTTGACCTTTTGTTGCACTAAGACTGTTTCACTGTCCACAGTAATCATGACTCAGACGACAGGCAGATCATTTTTCTAAATGTCATCTTCTTATCTAAGAAGTCAACGGGCTGCTGTTCATCAGGTGCACCCAGACACTCCTGTTCTGCAGACTGCAGCAAATGATTTTCATCACTGAACTCGTTTTAAAGACGAAACTATTTTACTTCAGCATAATCTGATCTCAACTGTGACAGACAAGCAACACCATTGACAAACAGATGAACAGAATCAACGTTTTGCGACATCTGTCATTATATTATGCGATTTATTCAAGTTTAAGAGGTCCATTCTCAAAATGTTCAGGCAATAAAAAAAAACTTGAAATAATAATTTGGGTAAAAATGCGCACATTACCATCATTTTCAAAATCGCCCATGTCTCGGTTGCCACAGTTACCCTGGAGATATTTGAGTATTAATTGTCAATAAATCGCAGTTTATAATGGCTGGCAGCTCCTACCTGTACTTCTACCTGTCCACAGCCGATGGACAGCTGGGTCTTATTCCGGGAGCGGGTTTACCTATCAGCTCAGAGTTTGTTAATCCAGAGTTGAGGGCAAGTCCGGGTTTTCTGCTCCAGACAGAGAGTAAACTTCAACTGCGAGTCAGTTACCGGGTAACAGACCCGTGAACTACTCCTGCTCACTGTCAGATTTTCTGCGCGTCTCTCTCTCTCCTCCCTTCCTGCTCCACCTGAGCCGGCTGGTTCATTTCCTCATTCATAAAGTCGCTGACATTTTCAGAAGATTTTTTTCTTTTTCTTTTTAAGACACAGAACTCACTGATCAATAATCGATCGTGTTGGAATCGATCAAAAATATCCCAGTTGGATCTTGGAGATGATGTAAATATTTGAGTGAAGATGAGGCTGAAATAACTTTAAGACTGATTTAGTTTATTTTGGGGCAGCTGCAGACACTCTGTGTCTGAAGACACGTTTTCCACTGAAAATACGTCTTTGAGAGTCCACTAAGAAAGGCCTTATGCCAAAATATGGTTTCCGATGGTCCCTATGTACCTTTGCTTATGTTGGTAAATAGACTGTATCAACAGGATTTCAAAAAGGCGTTATGTATAAAAGAAATAACTCTGTGTTATTGGGCACACCTTATACTACACTTTGTTTTGCCACATAACTATCTTCATGGATCTGTCATGTTATAATATTGCAGTTTTTTCCTCTTGGCCAGATCTTGATCACTTTTTGGCATCCGGATCCGCCCAAAGGTATCACCGGCTCCACATCGGCAGAGGGACTAGTTTGGTGGGACGGTTTACTGACACAAAATGATAATCTAGAGCTTCTCTAAAAAGTTGAAACGTCTTTAAAAGTTCCGATATTAAGAAAGTGATTTTAAAAATAATCACCGGCTGTGCGGGTCCTTCAGTGAACCCAGGTTACACTAAGAAACCAACAACGTGTGTTCACTGATGTGTGGAGGACTAAATGTGCCAAACCAATTGAACATTTTTAAGAGTCTAGCTTTAATGAGCAAACTCATTCTGCTGTTATTGGAGATAATTTAAAAATTATTCAAAAGAGGCTTTAAAAAAAAAAGCTAAAAAAAAAGCATACCTAAAGCCTGTGTGAGTGATGATCTCAGTCTCCTGTCCTCGTATCTGTTTATGGTGTTTTTGTAATGAGGGAAATTTTTCCCTATGATGAGTAAAAGTTGATTAACTAAATGTCTGTTTATCCGTCCGACTGTCTCAGGGGAGCAGTGTGGTCTTCTGCTACCGTAGCTCTTCTTATTTGAGTTACTATTGCTTTCCGATCAGCTCTAAAACGTGAAGTCATTTTTACCCAGAGACCTGCTGCTTACTGGATATTTTCTCTCATTCAGGCGATTCCACGTAAACCCCAAAGATGGCTGTGCAGGAAAATCCCAACCATGAGTCAACTTCTGACGTTCAAACGTCAGAATGTCTTGCTTGTGTCCGCATGTCTAAGTTATTGAGTTGTGCTGATGAATCGAAAAGGTGTGCCTAACAAAGTGGCTGATGAGTGTGTACGTAGGTCTGTTATTAAGTGGAGAACAATTACTCTTGTTATTTAGTTAAGAAAAGTGTCATGGGTTTATTTATGCTGTCCTTTGCTTTTGAAGTATTTGAAGCATCTTTCACTTTTCTTTTTTAAATATTAGGAATAATAATAAATAATGATAAATATAATTACACTGATAGAACTAAATTTATATTCTAAGTTGTCTTAGATAAGCCAACTGTTCTCATGTCTACCATGAATGAGTTTACACTTTGAATTCTTAAAAACATCGGATTATACATTCAGATTATTAAGACTATTTAAAAAGAACAACTACAAATCCTCCATCTAATTATGAAAAGTTTAAGTTTGGTTCAGAATGAAAATTGTCTGTCTTATTTAAAATACCCAAATTAAAAACATCACAGGGAAAAAGAAACAGGGTTCTAATTAGAACAGAACAAAGTCCAAGTGAACATTCAAGTACTGGTTTTATTATTTCCAAACACCCACCACTTCCAACATTCATCTTTTAAAACATCTGTAATTCTTGCTTCAGCTCTCATGTTTCTTTCCTGCTATTAGAAGCTTGTTATCACTTAGTTTCAACCCGGTCGGCGATACTCGAACCAGCTGTTGGCACTTAACCATCACGTGTCAGTAAAAACATCTAAAAAGAAAAAGGAATCAAAATTCCAGAAACACCCAGTTAAAAAAAAATCATCAGGAAACAATAAAGACAAAAAATCTATATAATACTTATGATCATCCATACATAGTCAGAATAAACCATCATCAACCATAGGAAAGAAACACAGGGGAGGAAAAGTGGAATTTCAGTTCATTTGAAAGGAAAATGATTTCAGTTTAAAGGTTTAAAGTGTGTTACTGACTCCTGATCAGTGTTAGAGAACGACAAAACCAAAGGCTTTTAATATGTCACAGTTATACCGCCTCAGAGCATCCTTAGATCAGAGGTTTGTTGATTGTAGCTTTAACTAACTTTATGAAAGGCGAATAAAAACAAGCAGCACCCGACTCTTTCAGTCCAAGTTTGCTGTCAGAGCAGATTTTAATAAGTGACTGGGAAAATTCAGTCACCGAAGAGGGTTTTTCTAAAGGCCAGCGCAGACGTTTCTCATTTAAAGTTAGCAACATTAAAATAAAATATAAAAACTGAAGCTGCTAGAAGATGAATGAAGGTAAGACTGATGTCTCTGAAGGACCCAACTTTAACTTCTGAAGTTTTGTATCTTCTCAAACACTGATCAGCCTGATTTAGCCAATGAAATGACACAAAGCAACCTTTAAACCCAGCCTATTCCCCTCTAAGGCCTCCAGGAGGAGCCAGCGAGCCATTAGAGAACCACCTCAGGTCCCAGCCTGGAGCAGAGAAGCAGGAGTGGACAAAACAAGAGAAGGTCACAGTGGACCTTTTGTCTACGTCCACTTTGACAGTTTAATAAGGTGGAAAACATTTAAGAAACTTAAAAAAAAGGCGTGTCTCACTCAGTTTTCACACAGTGAATTGTTTTAAAGGGACTTTTCACCCTAAACTATTTTTTAATATCTCTAAGAATGTTTACACTTAAGAGTTATTGTTAGCAGTTATATAATATTGTGTGCAGTTGCATGCAAATTTTTGCAAAACATTCACGTTTCTGTGGTCAGGTGAAAACCACGTGACTCCTGTTACCAGATGGAGAAATCTCTGCCACTTTGGAAAGCAACGCGTCCACATGAAAACATCAAGTTTCTAACTGCTCTCAGCTACAGACTGTTAGCTACTGTGCATACCAATGCATGTGTTGTCCGGTAAAGTGCAGCTTCTGGCCAGTTAGTAAACGTTTAGTCTCAGTTATTCTTTTTGACACGGATGAAGTCAGGTTACAGAGCTCACACGTACAGCACGCAGCGGCGTTATAAGGAGACACGGCTCTCAAACAATCCTAAGCTGAAGGCTGCTGGCGCTGCAGCGGTGAGCAGCTGGTTTGAATCCTTTGGTCGGTTTGCACGTGTGGGTTCACTTCAGCATGTTGGGTTAAATGGTCACTTTTAATCATAACTCTCCATCCCAGCCCGAGGTATCCTCCTCCTCCACGTACGATAACACGAACTCTCATTCATTCAGTGTTTGGAGGAAACAGCGGAGACTTTTTAACTGATTATTTTGGGACTGAGATTTAAAACGTGTCCAAAGGTGTCGATGATGATAGAAGACTGTTGAAAATGTTTGTTGTTGCTCCTCTTGTTGTCTTATTGAAAGCAGTGACTGAATAAAACAGCACTAATATTGACTTTCTTACTTTTTATCATCTTTAAATCTACAGTTTAGGCAGAGGCGGAGTTTATCTACTTTATGATTTGTGTAACGGTATTTTAAGATCAAACTACAGCGGACAGGATTTTTCGCCACAGGATGAAAATGTCAACAAAGGCCTTCTAGAAGCAAACGCGGCCACTCAGCAGCTACGCTGAAACAGCTCTGGACACTTATTTTAAAGCATCAACTTAAATACTTTTAATTTCACCGGTAACCAGGAGCTAAAAACTGTGCGTACAGAAGCACGGGTCAAATCTAATCAAAGCGGCTCTACAGGTTTGACTTGAAATAGGCTTTTTTCCTCCTGTAGGTTATTAGTTTTGGTATTTGTATTTCAGTTAAGGATTCTTTGAGTGCCACGTGTCTCTCCTATGTCTCACATAAATCCACAAAGCCTGCACAACTGCATAAGACTTTTTTGCTTTAAAGGTTAAAATTAAAATAGTCTGCAGGCAGACTTAATCTTTATGTTAACAAAAGAAAAAGGAGAAAATATTGCTCAAAGCTTTTGTTTTAAGGTGGAAAAGTTGATATATATTAGATATAGATATAAAAAAAGCTGTGTTTGAGATCAACGGTGTAGCGCCCGTCACTGCTACTGTACACCAAAACTGTTCCAAACTCTATGATTACCAAATTATTTCAAGACTATGAAATCAACAGCAAATCAATCATTAAAACAAGAGTCACAAATATAAAGCAGCAGTTTACTGACCCAACACATAGTTCCCAAAATTTATTTCAGATATTTTATACAGTTTCCTGTAAATTCTTTTATCATTTTAAAGGTTTTTTGTTAAGTTTCAGCTGCAAACGTGACTCCATCCATTGTTTGTATCTTCAAGGCATCTGAGGTTCAAACTACTATTGCTCAATCTGCTTCCTGTGATTATTAAAACCCGTTTGAAGGTTAGCGAGGAGTGTTGTTCAAACATGTTAGTCATGTTACGGTGATGAAATCAAAGCGCCTATCCGTTCTAACACCACACCCACCTCAAGTCACTATGGCTGAAGGCACTGTTTAAAATGTGTCTACCCCCCCCTCCCCCCCTCAGTTCC
>VUQR01001017.1:0-12213 GCA_015108515.1 Hemichromis elongatus
TCAGTAGTGGGATCGCGCCTGTGAATAGACGCTGTAGTGCAGCCTGAGTAATACAGCGGGACCCAGTCTTTTTACCCTCTTTCTTCCCTCCACACACCACACACACTCACACATCACGTTTTTACAGCCTATAAAAGTGTTAACACGGCTTCTCTGTCCTCTCGTTCCATTAAAAAACACCGCTGTTTGTTGGTCCCACAGCGCATCCACCTGGAGGAGCGGCGCAATGAAACCACCCGCTTCACTTTAAGCTGAAACAGTGTTTTTTTTTTGCATAACTATGCCCACACGATGTCGCTAAGCTATAGGAGTTAGTGACATCGACCTCCTAAAAAAATCTTCAGCGAAGAAGAAAAAGCTTCGCTTCCTGTATAGGGCATGTGCTTCCTGTGTCAACCATGCACATGTGGTAAACAAGCGCAAGCATGGATTTTTCAAGTAAGTGGAGTGATCTTCCCAAAGGTCCGAGTCTGAAAAATCTGACAGATGGAAGCTTTGGCCACATGAAGGACACCCAGCACGCTGCTATTCAGGATCTGACCAAAGCTCACATCGAGTCGTTTGACCAGGCAGTCACAGACGGACTCAACCGCGTTGTGCAGGTCAGCAGAGGTTTCTTCAAAGTTCTCAACAACGTGATGAATTACTTTATTAAGACCAGCGATTAACCCTAACTAATTTAAACTGTGGTTTTCACTGGCTAACAGTAACACACTTCATATAATCGCACTGTGTGTTCAAGAGCTTACACGACTCCGAGTCATACAGTGTATGTTTAACCCTAACTAATTTAAACTGTGCTTAATAACGTACACTGTATGACTCGGAGTCGTGTAAGCTCTTGAACACACAGTGCGATTATATGAACAGTGTTACTGTTAGCCAGTGAAAACCACCATAACAATGGTGAAATGAGTGAGTAAGGAATTTGGTTTCCTGCTGTTCCACTAGCTGCTGATATCAGTTCCAGTAGTATTTTCCCTGCTCTGAAAGCTGCTCAGCCTGCTGTGAACATCCCTCTTGCAGTTGCTTCCCATCGCCTTTGCCTTTCTAATGTTGCTCGCTTTTCTGTCACCTTTCCCAGGCCATCCCCCCCTTAGAGTTCATGTTCAAAAATGAACGGATCAGCCTTGGTTTTGTTGAAGCTGCCATCCAAAACCCAGTGGTTACCAAAGGGAACATCTGCAAGGAAATGAAGGTGTACCCGGCAGAGTGTCGGGGAAGAAGATGCTCGTACAAAGGGAAAATAGTGGTAAGCCTGAGACGTGTTTGTATTCCCAGAGCAATGTTTTAAAATAATCCATATTGACTGGATGAGTGTTGACTCATTTCAGGCAGATGTCAGCTGGTCGATCAATGGAGTTCCTAAAGGCATCATCAAGCAGTCTCTGGGTCATGTGCCCATCATGGTGAAGTCCAAGCTGTGTAACCTGCATGGCATGTCCCCTAAAGAGCTCGTAGAGCATCACGAAGAAGCCGAGGTAGGATATGGCAATTGTACTTTTAAAATGAGCCTGGATGGATTTAAATATTGTCCTATAATACCAGCCTCAACTTTGACAGGAAATGGGAGGTTATTTTATAGTGAATGGAATTGAGAAGGTTATCCGCATGCTGATAATGCCAAGGAGGAACTATCCTATCGCCATGTCAAGACCCAAGTGGAAGAACAGGGGTCAGGGTTACACTCAGTATGGTAAGTATTACTTCCAAAGAAAACAGTGCAGCAATGAGTCCACGCCTGCGTGTTTTCACCAGCTTTATCTTCTCACAGGTATTTCTATGCGTTGCGTAAGGGAGGAGCACACAGCCATCAACATGAACCTGCATTATCTGGAAAACGGGACCGTGATGTTGAACTTTATCTACCAGAAAGAGCTCTTCTTCCTCCCACTAGGCTTTGCATTAAAGGTGAACAAGCCTGCAGCTTTCATTACAGAACAGATTATGGTAAAAATACTGTAGGCATCAGCTCATTGCGTGCTCATTTGCTCTCATGTTCCTCAGGCTCTGGTGGACTTCACAGACTTCCAGATCTACCAGGAGCTGATCAAAGGCCGCGAGGACAATTCTTTCTACAAGACCTGTGTGTCTGAGATGCTGCGCATTGTCATGGAGGAGAACTGCACCACCCGCAGCAAGGTGCTCAATTACCTCGGAGAGCGCTTCAGGGTTAAGATGAACCTCCCTGAGTGGTACACAAATGAACAGTGTGCCAACTTCCTGTTAAAGTAAGCTCTGGGGATGGATACGGTTTACTCAATTCCGCTTGTTTGGTGGTATGATTATTTACAAAAAAAGGGCCTTACTCTGTTTTGATCAGTGAGTGTATCTGCATCCACCTGAAGTCAGACGCGGAGAAGTTCTACCTGCTCTGTCTGATGACGAGGAAGCTCTTCACTTTCGCCAAGCAGGAGTGCATGGAAGAAAACCCCGATAGCATCGTTTGCCAGGAAGTGCTCACTCCTGGTCAGCTCTACCTCATGTTTTTGAAGGCAAGAATCTTCAATATTTTTTTTAAGTTTTTTTGTCTTTGTCCTTTCTCTTTTGCTGAGCAGGAGGACCATAGTGGCGTTTCAGCTGTTCCTCTTAGACAGATCATCTGCCTCCATCTTACCCGACCGCTTACATCCTCCTCTTTCACAGCAGCCCTCTGCATGTCCTCCTTCACTACTTTCATGATTCTTCTGTGTAGACTACTTCTTTTCCTCTTACCTGACTGCTCCATATCCACAGTGCTTACACAAAGTGTCTTCTTCCATTTAAGTCTTCAGTTGTGTGATTTAACCACCCAAACATTTTCACAGGAGAGACTGACCGCATGGTTGGTGTCCGTGAAGCTGTCCTTTGACAAGAGAGGCAGCAGAGTGACCGGAGGATGGAGCTCTGAAATGATTATAAAGATGCTCAACATGGGAAGTGACTTGACCAGACCATTTGAATATCTGCTGGCCACTGGAAACCTCCAGTCTAAGACAGGTCTTGTCCAAGACTAATACATGGTCAGGTCTGAAAATTCATGAAAACATTCATTCATTCATCTAAAAATGTGCTCCGTCCTCCCACAGGCCTGGGCATGCTGCAGAACACCGGTCTGTGTGTTGTAGCTGACAAGCTTAACTTCATTCGCTACCTGTCTCACTTCCGCTGCGTGCACAGAGGAGCAGCATTCGCTAAGATGAGGACCACCTCTGTGCGTAAGCTGCTGCCCGAGTCCTGGGGCTTCCTGTGTCCTGTCCACACTCCAGACGGCGAGCCTTGTGGACTCATGAACCACATGACAGCCAGCTGTGAAATTGTGGCTTTGACCCTGTCCACCACGTCACTTCCTGCTCTGCTCTGTTCGCTTGGTGAGGACTGACTTCAGGATGTTGTTGTACAATCTTACCCACGACCAAAAGCTAGTCCATCGTCTGGAAGAATAAGGCTCTAATGATTTGTGACAATTAACGAGGAGAGGTCGGCATGTGTGCGCAAATCAGAGACACAGCAATACTTTAATGAATCAGTTGCTAAATAATACTTTTTGTAAGGTCCTCAAATAACAGTGATCTGCCTGTAGAGAAAATTGAGTAAAAAGTAATGCTGAAATAAAAGATTTACTCAGCCAGTCATTGATATACGTTGTAGGCCCAGCCAGGTAAAGCCTTTGTATGTGGCACTGGGTTGAAATGTGTTTGCTGTGTTTGCTGTTTTAGGTGTCACTCCAGTGGATGGAACTCCTGGCCGGGCCTTTGCAGACTGCTACCCTGTGGTCCTGGACGGTGCTGTTGTAGGCTGGGTGGAGGCTGACTTGGCTCCAGCTGTGGTTGAATCACTGCGCAGGTTCAAGGTATCTACTTCTCTCAGCTGCTCCCTTTATGGGTCACCACAGTGGATCATCTGCCTCCATCCCTCGCATGCTCCCCTGTCACATCGGCCCTCTGCGTGTCCATTCATGAATCTTTTCTGGGGGCTTCCTCTTTTCTTCCTGCTTGGAGCTTAATTTTCAACATTCTTTGTCTAGTATATCCACTGTCCCTCCTCTGCACATGTCCAACCATTTCAGCCTTGCCTCTGTAACTTTGTCTCTAAACTCCTTAACCTGAGCTGTCCTTTGTTTATACTAATTTCTTATTCTGTCCATCCTGGTCTCTCCCAATAAAACGCTTAACATCTTTAACTTCAGCTCCACCTCTTTTTGTCAGTGCGACTTTACATTAGAGCAGGTCTTGGTACCTACTTATATCCTTTTTACTCTTGGTACTATCCGTCTGTCACTGGTCTCCATCCACTCCACCCTGCCTGCACTCTCTTCTTCACTTCACTTGTGCACAGTCTGTTGCTTTGGATACAGGTTCATGGTATACTAACTCCTGTTTGGTGTCACCTGTGTGCACTGTGCAGAAAACCAATCTTTAACGTTTATACCTCCAGGTGTTAAGAGAAAAGAAGATTCCTCCCTGGACAGAGATTGTTCTGGTTCCCAAAACAGGCAAGGCCAGCTTATATCCAGGCCTGTTCCTCTTCACAACACCTTGTCGTATGGTGCGGCCTGTACATAACTTGACTTTTGGCAAGCAAGAGTTGATTGGAACCTTTGAACAGGTAATGTGTGTTGTTTTTTATTTTATTTTTTTTAAAGAAATTGTTGTAGCTGTAAGAGCACAGTTTTAGTCCGAGCACCTTTTCTGCTTTGCTGCAGCTTTACATCAATGTCGGAATCTTGGAGAATGAGATTGAACCAAGAGTAACCACACACCAGGAGCTCTTCCCTCACAGTATGCTCAGTGTGGTGGCAAACTTCATCCCATACTCGGACCACAACCAGAGTCCTAGGAACATGTACCAGTGTCAGATGGGTAGGTTACTTGAATCCTTTCTTTGACAATTTTGAACAACCCTGCTCTCTGTGTACATTTTCCATGAGACAATGTGTTCATCCACCTTATTTCAGGTAAGCAGACTATGGGCTTCCCTCTACACTCTTTCATGGATCGCTCTGATAACAAACTGTACCGGCTCCAGACCCCACAGAGCCCACTAGTCAGACCTTATATGTATGACCACTACGGCCTCGACAACTACCCCAGCGGCACCAATGCCATCGTGGCTGTCATATCCTACACAGGCTACGACATGGAAGATGCCATGGTGAGTTAAATGTAACTGTACTCTATTTAATTCGCATAGGGGCAAAATCTTGACACATGTTGTTTTCATCAGATTGTGAACAAGTCGTCATGGGAGAGAGGCTTTGCCCATGGAAGTATCTACAAGACGGAGCTGGTTGACCTGGCGGAGAAGGTGAGGGGAGAAGACGGCGTGGTGTTTGGAAACAAGCCAGGTGACCCTAAAGTGAAAGAAAAACTAGACGCTGACGGACTGCCCTTCATCGGATCGGTGCTTCAGTATGGAGACCCTTTCTACAGCTACATCAACCTCAACACAGGACAGACCTTTATCTCCTACTACAAGTATGCAACAACATTTTTGTAGCAGTGTGATTCTTTTTCATCAGCTCAGTTGTAAAATACCTGTATTATTCACATTTTATGGTTTCTTTTCTCTGTTTGCAGGAGTCAGGAGGCCTGTATTGTTGACAACATAAAGGTCTGCAGTAATGATGGCGGCTCAGGCCACTTCAAGCGCGTCTGCATCACTGTACGAGTGCCCCGAAATCCCACCATCGGTGACAAGTTTGCCAGCCGCCACGGACAGAAGGGCATCCTGAGCCGCCTGTGGCCGGTGGAGGACATGCCCTTCACGGAGAGCGGCATGACTCCGGACATCCTGTTTAACCCTCACGGCTTCCCCTCTCGTATGACAATCGGGATGCTCATCGAGAGCATGGCCGGCAAGTCGGGCGCCCTGCACGGCCTCGGCCACGACGCCACACCTTTCACCTTTTCAGAGGAGAACTCGGCGCTCGATTACTTTGGCGAGCTGCTTCGGGCGGGCGGATACAACTACTACGGTACGGAGCGGCTGTACAGCGGACTGAGCGGTCAGGAGCTAGAAGCAGACATCTTCATCGGCGTGGTCTACTACCAGCGGCTACGTCACATGGTTTCCGACAAGTTTCAAGTTAGGACGACAGGAGCACGAGACAAAGTGACCAATCAGCCTGTAGGAGGAAGGAACGTCCAGGGAGGCATCCGTTTCGGGGAGATGGAGCGAGACGCCCTGCTGGCTCACGGCTCTTCATTCTTGCTTCACGATCGCCTTTTCAACTGCTCAGACCGCTCTGTGGCTCAGGTGTGCGTTGACTGTGGCAGCCTTCTCTCCCCTCTGTTGGAGAAACCGCCGCCCTACTGGTCAGCCATTCGCCACCGTAAGACTGTCTGCACCCTGTGTGGCAAAAGTGACTCAGTTGATTCGGTGTCTGTTCCTTACGTCTTCCGCTATTTTGTAGCTGAGCTTGCTGCAATGAACATCAAAGTCAAATTAGAAGTCAAGTGAATTTTATAGGAGGTAAAGATTCATGCCGTAAAGCGTCAACCCTGCAGACTTTGTTCAGATGGGTCTCAATAAAGCTGTTGAATCATGGGTGCCAACAGAAGACGATAAACAATTAACACGATGTCCAAGTATCAGTGTATGATGGGATGCACGGGCTGACAATCTTCTGTGATGAATAAAAATGTTCAGTATCAGGTTAATTATCAGAGTATTCAGATCCATTAAGAGAAATGATAAAATATGTACTAAAATTTCAAGCATGACCAGCAAATGCACTGGAAATATAGTGTCCTGAAAATGTCCCTTCAGTTCTTAGCGTATGCATAATACTGTACTGAGGTGCTACTGACAGTAAATTAGTGTGAAAGTGATCAGGATGAAGTAAATGCACAGAGTCATTTTCCCACAAAATTGTATTTTCTTCAAACCAAACTGACTCAAGCTTGATTAAATAAAACCCGATTAAAACCGCATAAAACTATTTTATCACAACACTGGAAAGGAGGGAGGGGTGAGCAGCTCTGGATAAAAGGTGAGTTGACTCCAGTGTTGGGATCATTATTTTCTCACTGGAGAAAGTAATTTGTTATACCACTCGTGACATTAAACACATTAGCCGCCTGTTATACAAACCTTACAGGGATTTATGCTTCAGTGAGAACCACTGGTGTAAATTGAGGTGCCTAGATATGTAAATACACGTTGGCCTGAAGTACTCTACCGAACCTGTTCAGTACATCATTCCTCTTGTGCTTTTCTAGCTACTGCTTTGTTGCAGTTTTTGGATTTATTAGTAAGAGAATAATCGTCTCAGTATAAGGATAACAATCATAGTATCAATATAAGGACTTGAAATGTCAGCAAATTTCTGGAGGGAGATTGCTAAAACTATTGAAATCACCACCACAAAGACCTGGATGCAGGAGGAAACAAAGTCCCAGTGTCTTGACTGCCACAGCACATAATGCACCAGCACGAGTATAGATGCCAGCAATGAAGACGGCCACTTGCGTTGGTTATGTGGTAAAGCAGAAGTCTAAATCAGGCCTTAGGCTGCACTCCTACACTGGCACAAAACCCTAGCCTAACGAGGGCATTAATATTCTCTTTTTTTAAGCTATAAGTATGACTGCAGAGCAAAGTTTAAAAATAACAAAAACAAAAAGACTTTGAATCGGTCAGCACTGTGATTCTAACTGTAGAAATGGAGCACACAATGCTGACTGCTCATCACTGCCTTTGTTACCTTTGTAACAAAGGCTGAGCTTTGGCTGTTCAGCTTTAACATCTACTTGGGTTCCTGACTGCTAGTTTGGTTGGGCGCGCTGTATATGCTGATGCTTGCATTGAAATGATGTCTTTGCAATATAATGCAGTCGTTTCTGTCCCGGACACAGTTTGCAGTTAACCAACAAAAAAAACAAAAATAATGTCCATATCTCCAGCTTTCAAAATACCATAGAGCAGGTCACCTACTAATGGGATGGTCGGTGATTGAATCCCCGTCTGCTCCAGTCTGCATGCCTTGGGCAAGATACTAACCCCAAGTTGCCAATCCATCAGTGTATGACTGTGTGAATGTTAGATAGAAAGCACTTACATAGCAAAGGCATAGGAAAACAGTGCTTGTATGAATGGGTGAATGAGGCAAGTTGTATAAAAGCACTTTAGTCCGGTTCATTTAACTCCTCCAAGCACACACACTGAAATTTGCTGATTATAGCATTTTTTTAATCACGCAGTTAAATGAACCTTTGTAACTGAAGTAATAATAATTATAAATAATTTGATTACTCAATTGAATACAGAAACACATTACATTACTGTGCTAACATGATTACAGTTTGAAATGCCTTGACCATCACAAATCAAAAACATGCTGAATAATCTTGTAGTTGTTCCATGTATCTTAACCATACTTGAGTTTTTAATTAAATGTAATTGCTTTCGACCACCTCATGTGTATAACAGTGAAAAGCACCTTTTTGAAAACTGGAAAACTAAAAGGAGTAGTAGTCATAGCTAAATCAATTATATCAATAGGTAAAAATTCCCACAATATCTCAAGTAAAACTCATTCACTCTTCACCAGTTGTTCTTATTGCAGCTGTTCCAGAATATCTGGCAATTCCAGAACAGTAGTGATAGTGTAGTCTGGCTTCACTGAACCGTCTGACAAGGCCCCCCCAGCATTATTAATCCAAACTGTGGCCCGAACTCCCGCATTCAAGCCCCCCTGAATGTCTGTGTCCAGAGAATCTCCCACCATCACACAGTCCTGAGCTTCCACCTCCAGCATGCTGAAACACAACCTGAAGATGGATGGGAATGGTTTCTGCTCTTCGTGTTCTCCTGCGATCACAATGGCATCGAAGAACTCCTCACATCCAGCTGTCGCCACCTTCTCTCTCTGGGTCTGGGCTACCCCATTGGTCAGCAGCAGCAGCTTGTATCTGCTGCGCAGCTGTTTCAGGAGGTTGCATACTTGAGGAGACAGAGTGAGAAGCTCCAGGCGACTGTTTTTCCACATGTAATAACACTGAGCTGGCAAAGAAGGTGTAGAGCAATTCCCTACAGTCTCCTTGATGCTTTCTTCCCAGTGATGCGCACGGACATCATCTATGGTTTGACCAGCTGAGCAGTTAAAACTCTCATGGAAGAGCTTCTGCTTGAACTTGTCACAAATGGTGCAGACAGTGCTTTCATCAAGGCCCAGCGCTGTCTTCAAAAATTCACTGGTCTGGAAGGAATTCAGAAATTCACCACAAGATGTTAGCCCCCCAAATCCTTTTTTCATTTTAGGCAAATGCAAATGTAAAAAAAATAAATAAATAAAAATCTGTGTCTGAAGAGCAATCAAATATACAAAGAGGGGCATTTATTTAAGTGGTTGTAGGGGTTTTAGTATTCTGCAATTATAAACAGCCAATTTTGATGTGCGACAGGATTTTAGTACCTCAAATGTGCTTATGTACTGATTTTTCTATGCTTTAGTGGCTTTGGAATTTTTGCCGTAAAAAAATAAATAAAACAACTTTTTTTTCTAATCTCCTTTTCCTTATTCTGTTGTACAGTGTGAGTGTCGGGGATATTCATCTCAGACCAGTCATCGTCTCAGACGCACTGCTCTGTCTGTGAGCACACCTATCCACTGTTCAAAACATTGGTTTTCAAGGATCAGCCAATTAGAACGTTTTAGAAAAAGGACAAACGGATCCTAACAACTCTCCTGGCTGTTTTGTGATTAGCTGAACAGTGGCCTCTTCCGGTCTCCGTATGCGGTTCTGCCAATCAAACAATAAAAGTAAAAACAAGGCGGCAACAGCAGCGCAAACGTCCAGAACAGCCACCTTACCACGGTATCTTCTCTGTTAGTTAAAATAGACATAAAGAACCCCGAAATGAATACAAATAAAATGTAATGTAAAATAAATGTATCATTGGGTTGACTGAAACACGTCACTAGTCTACACTCTTTCATGTAAAACACCAAGACCGAAAAAAACTTACAAAAAACGCCTGTAATTAGCTTACGAAAATAATTTAAATTCTCTCTGGAAATGTCAATTTTTTATTACCTTCTTTATCGCCACTTCACCTGCCTGACTCGTTTCAATAAGCGTGTTGTCCAAATCAAACAAAATCGCTTTCACAGCCATGCCGTCAGCGGTAGAGGAGTGCTCTATCGTTCTACGCCAAAACGCTGGTCATTTGCGGAAGCGCTGCCGAGTGAAACGATTTATGGGAGTTGTAGTCCTAATTAACATCAAGCCATTAGCCAGCTATGTGGCTGTGGAATCGAGAGCCGCTTCAACATCTGTAACATTTACATGAGGCACATATTGACAAACATATGAACAAAAATTTCACACTTCACTTCATTCACCTTCTGCTTCTCCTGGGGCAAATTGTAAAGTAAAGTATGGATTTTTTGTATAATATTTATTTCACATTGTTATTTTGGTATTATTATTATTATTATTATTATTATTATTATTATTATTATTATTATTGTATTTCTCCGTAGTTATTTGCTCATATATATTCCTGGCATTAATTATTAATAGTTTGGAGAAAATTACCATTTTAAAGTTAATCATTTTCTGACAGTTTTTCTTTCAGTAATGTCGCGATAACTCTGACTGCTAATCTCTGACTAAGACTTTCGTAAACGACATAATGAGACTGACACTTGACTATCAGTGAAGACGGCATAATGCACTAGCATGAGGAAGTGCCCTTTCTTATTAAATACAATGCACGCTTAGTATTTCGAATGACTTACTTAAAGCGCTCTGGGCATTGCGATGTTTTTCCTCGCGATGGCGCCATTAAAACGAGGTATTGCGTTCTTCTTGCACCCAGCATTATGCTGCAGATGAGATTTCTCACTCAGCTCTTTGTAATGGAAATAATTTCAGTTCTTTTCCCCCAGTTAATAGTTACTATTACCTTTGATTGTAACTTTATTCGGACTTTGTTAAAATCGAAATGCAAATATTTGTAACAGTAAAATAGTGCAAGTGATTTTTACTTGAAATACATGAAAGATCTTTTTAACATAGGGAATATTTAAAAAAATTCAAAACTACTATACAATTGCATAAAAAAGAAAAAGAAATTAAATCAATCAAGAATCTGATTACAGCGAATCTGCAAAACACAAAACACAGTTTTGGAACTCAGCATCTATTGTGCATTTCATGCACATCTTCATTATTCAGACACCTTGGTGAGATATATTCTCTAGTCTATGAAATAAATTCTTATTTTTTTGTTTTGTTTTTTTAAACTGGATTTTTTTTATATGAATCCTTTGACATTTAAATAATAATAATAAATTAAATGTTAGTCTCCATATATAGGTTTTAATTTGTAAGATTTTTGCTACATCACAAATTTTTGTAAAATCTATCTGTTTAAAAAGTTACTGTGAAATTAATTTGTTCAGGTTTTTCAGGAAAAACAAATCTCACTAGTCCAAAAAACTCATGTATCAAATATGATAGTTTTGCCATTACAGCTTTAATTCATATTTTTAAAACCCAAATATAGCAGCTTTTCCTAAATGTATCCATTACCTCATTGTACTTTAGACTCTGGGCACTATTTTCCACAGCCCTTAGTTTCCTTTTAATGCAAACACTTTGTCTGTATCCTGCTTATCTTAACCACCAGAAGGTGATGATAGAGCAGGAAACCATCAGTGTCATCGCTTGTTTAAATAAATTGCCTACGTGACTCTTGACCAGGCACATTTCTAATTTAAACCATATTCCGTGACACACACTCTTTCAAAATAAAAACATACCTCTGTTCTTATGCAACCTGTCCTTTAACGCTGTCTCATGTGGCATTGAGCCAGAGGTTCACACGCAACAGTGTGCAAGCCCGTTGTACTCTCATACCAAACCTGATCAGAAATCACAACAATCCTTTCTCACGTTACTTCAGAGAACTCTGTCTGCAGCTCAAGCGATTGTGCCTTTTTAGAGAAACTGGGGCAAAAATAGTGTGGGAGGGTTAACCTGTTTTTATCTGTCAGACCAAACAACACCTGCTGCTTGCATGCAAAGGATACGCTTGTTCGAATGACAGACGTGCATCAAATGAATCCAAAACCTCTTTTTCTTACTCTTAAACTTAAAAGGGGAAGCGAAACATAAACAGTGAATGAGTGAAGAGCACACTTACAAGTGTAACGATGGAATTTCCCCTCTGATGTGAAGTGGGGGTGGGGGTGGGGGGGGGGGGGGGGGGGCTAAAAACTTC
>VUQR01001017.1:23869-38048 GCA_015108515.1 Hemichromis elongatus
ATACCCTATTTCTTTTTATTTTTTTTATTTTTTTTTTTTTTTTTTTTTTAACAGTATTTTATTAATCTTTAAAAACTGGGTTTTATTTTCTACCTGCTTTTATGTGTTAGGACTAATTGATTTTATTCTCATCTGTGCACTACAGTGCATCTCTGCTGTGTGCTTTGTCTCTGCTAAATACACTAGCTAAACTAAAAAAGAAAATCTATATATAATGCTTCTTTCTCATAGATTTACAAGCTATCATGCAGGAAGGTAATCCCTCTTGGTTAAGCAGATAATTAGAGCAGTAATAAGTTCATACCATGCTTCACTATCCTGCAGAAACACACACATATAATGGTTTGTCATCTGCGAGTCTCCGTATCAATATTTTTTTTTTGCTCGGTTTTTATTCTATTTTTTTTAAATTCTATTCTAAACTTTTTATAACTCATTATGGCATGTCGTTTTAAAGCTCAGCAACCACCCAAGTACAAGAACAAAGGACTGCTGAATCTGCTTTGTGTTGTTGCCATCAGACGACAGATAACAAATATTCTGACCAAGCCTACACCCTTGAAACACGGTGTTTGCAAACCATTGGGCATCGCACAAAACCTTGATAAGTTTATATTTAGGCCAACTAAGAAAATGGTACTTGGCCACTCATTGATTGTGCTGATCTCAGCCTCCTGTTACCCCTTCTGAGGCTCACAGAGGCATAGTGACTCTGGCCAATTGAGGTAAGCTCTTCCAAGGCTTTCACTAAAATCTTGATCTGCATGCAAGCAGCATTCATCCGATTTTGTGGAGTCTTAATGGCTGCTTCTGAAAGATTATTCATTAGATATCGCACCACTCTGCAAATCCTCCCCTCCCTCGCTCGATCTTTTCGTGAGAAGACGACGCAACAGAGAGCTGTCAGGGCAGAGCCTCCACACGTGATGGTTGCAGTGTAACAATAACTCCCTGACAGCTCATCTTACCGCCGAACACCCTCGTACCTGCTCCTGTCTGGTGAGCATAAATCAGACACAGACTACAAGCATTTGCAAAACAGGCAGTTTGTAATGTTAAAAAAGATGGAATAAAATGTAAATATAGGTGCATTTATATATTTAAAAAAAAATCCTGATGCTGATTTCAAAAGCCTTTTGAAAGTATTTGCGGATGCAGAGCAAATCTTTCAGCAGGCGTGTTTGCGTGCATACATAAACGCAGGAGTCAGAAGATTACAGAGCATTGCGTGCTGCTGCAACCTTGCCTATCCAGTTTGGTACGTTTCATTCAACCTGACACACACACTCAATTACCTGGTTATAAACAGGAATGTAAACTACAAGGAATGTCGATGAAAAAAAACCCCCTACAGGACAGAACACAGGGACTTTTATGAATGGAAAAAAAAAGCTGTTCTCACATACCATTCATAAATTTGCTTCAATGCACTTACAAGACAATCCAAGCCTACAGAGAGAGGCTAATACAATAAGCTGCACTGTTGTGATATTAAAATTACTCAGTGTTACTTTTGGGGGGAATTACATCTTACAATTTAAAACAAGTAAAAATAACCCCAAGTTGCAACAGATATTTTTCATCCCCTGATCAAATTGCTTGTGTGCTGTAAATGCTATCATTTGAATGTTCTTCCTGCTCCAGTTATCTGAGGCTGTCACAGCACATCAAAGTCTCACTGAGACGGAGTTAATCCAGAGTGACAGGCCAGATTTTCACCTCTCTGCCAGAGTACCAAAGCCATGACAACATTTTGTCTTTTTTTGTTCCACCAAGACTTCAAGTCAAACAAAGTCAAACAAACAAACAGTCCCATACAATTCTAGTGGTGCTTCATGCTCCTTGGCAACCGGCAGAGGTTTCAATGGGAGTTAATGCAGCAGCACAGGAGGTTATGTTGCAAAGGCTCTGAAAAGATGCTTCTGTTCTGCTGATTACAATTCACATGATTTTGTAAATGGAGGATTGCCAAACCTGCTTTAAGGTCTCAGTGGGAACACAACATAAAGAAATTGTCAGTGTTCTCAGTGGATGTGCTACAGCGCACCACAACCATGCACCTATTGAATAACATGGCAGTTAGAGGTCCTTCTGTCAATCCAGACAAGAGGAAAAGATTCAGTTCAACTAAATGAGTACCCGACAACGCCACTAATTAGAGTTCAGTCTGAATTATCAGAGCATGTCGAGAAACACTCAAACAATGTTTGACATATATATACATCAATTAGACCAATCAATCAGCGGCAGTATTGGAAGTTCGTCCCGGCCGTCATGAATGTTTTACACAAAATCAGGTGAACGTGTAAACTTTTTTTTCAAACGTTTTTTGAGAATAAAAGATATTAAATGATAAGAAGTGGTGTCTTAGAAAAACAAAACTAAGCTTGGGGTTTATTTCCAGCCTGCTCTCAGATAGAAACTAAACATCAAAGGATTTTACAGCCTTAAGACTGTGTTACAGTGAATTTAACTTTTGGGTAAAAAAAAGCAACACTGGGGCCAACAAAGCAAACACTGATAGTCATCTTGCGATGATAAGGTTGTTTTTGTTCACAAACTCTTATCCGTCGGCACATCCGGAAGACGTGTCGTAACCTAGACACCTGACAAATGTGCTTCAGACTCTCACTGAAGCCATAATTTGTCCTCCCCCACCTCTGAGGAACATCCTGCATCTTGGCTAACTGCTGTTAATCCAGCAGAGTCCAGTAGGTTAATCAGGATTTCCCTCAATAACCAGCGTGTTTTTAAAAACAACACTGATGAGCCCTGTGTGACTGAACCAAACTCTATGAAATACAAAGTATGTGGCTTATAGAACCAAAACAACATGCTGAAAAATCTTAAAATGTCTTGCAGAGTTGAAGGGTCAGCTGCAGAGTATAATAATTATTGTGCAGTCATCTGATTATTTGTTACCAGACAATAATATATTACTGCAGAATGAATTTTTCAAACAAACTCAAATAAAGTAAAGCACACGCACACACACACACACACACACACACACACACACACACACGCACAGAAAGATACTCCTAAATTCCTTTGCTACCTAACAGACTGATAGTTCAGCTCTGGCCCCCTCTATCCTCTACATGCTGAGGAGCTGTGGTAGTTTTGACAATGTTGTGACAACACGATGAAGACGTTATGCTGGAGAGATCTGTCACCACTGTCTCACAGTCAGTTTAGATATTTTCTCTCTGTGTGTGATGTGTGTACGTGTAAAAGCGTTTCCTTCTAACACAACAGGGTTCCTTTGTGGTACAGGTGCCAAATCACCACTATTATGGCTTTGACTCCCAAAGATCTGGGGTCATGACTCTTAGTTTTAAACTTGCTTTATTTCTAGAACTTTGCTTTCCTTTAATTTAATTCCATTTTACTCACCTGTCATTGGTGAAAATATATGATAGCTTAAACAAACATAGACCTTTTTGGATAATTAAAAAAAAAAAAAGCTTTATAGTCATTCAGTAACGTTTGATTACCTTCTCTAGCCAATAACATCCTTAGAGATTCCTAGACGGATGCTCCCTGTCACTTAAGTTAAGAAAATGACAGCTTGTTTAAGGCGTTTTATGTTATATACAAATTTATTAGACCACCTGCAATAAAAACAAGAAAATACAAATATTTCAGAAATCTGTTAAAAATTATTTCTTAAAAAAATTATTAAATTTATTGAACTGATTTTGTGTTTTTAAACCTAAAGTTGGGCCAAAACGGAAACAACTTTCAATCACTAAACCTAATTTCTCTGGTTAGCAATGCAACAAATTAAATGTAATTTTGCATCTTAATTTGATTAATTTAATGCAAATAATTTGCTTCACGTTTTTTGCTTTTTGGCTTATTTTATTGTGAAAAAAAGTAAAAGTGAAAATTCATGGATAACAACAATAATTGTATTTTAACATTAAAAGTATAATTACACATACATTTACATTGACTGTAGGGCAAATACATTTGTTCAGTATGATAGCTGTGAGGCTTTTGAATGATAAATTAAAGTTGTCCAAACAGTAAATTTACATGTATTAAATAATTAAATATAGGCAAATAATGATGTTTGATTAAAAACTCCTTTTGTTAAATTGACCACATTAGAATTATAAAAAGAGAACGTGCATACGTGAACTCAGATGATGTGTTTTGCTGTGTTGCTCTTTCTGTATTCCTCCACCCTTCCTTCTCTCAATAGAATCAGATCCACTGGGACTCTATTATATTTCTGTCAGGGGGTTTTTCAGTCTGAGGGGTAGGGTGTGGGTGGAGAGGAAGTAGTTTCCAAAGTAGGAAACAAACTAATTATTGCACGGTGGTATTATTGCTATTTCTAGGTATTTTTTTCTAAACTTGATGTACCACCCTCATCTATAAATATTTGTCTTGATTTGATTGTCTTTATTTATTATACATCAATTAATTCATGACATATCATAGGGAAGAATATAAAAATGTTGTGATCAATTGAATAAAAGTGTAAACAGCTCATTTCAGTAAAAGGATATATTGGAAATATTTACCAGCAATAAAAAAAAATCAAAGGATTTTAAAATAAAATAAAATAATTATTAAAGAAATATAGTAGACTAAAGCAAACAGTGAAACAAAAGGGAAAACTATTTAACATAACAAAGGGAAACGAATGTACATACATGTTTCCATATACAGTTTACAGGATTATATATTGATTCCCAATGAAAAATTTGCAACTGCACAAATTCACATATATGCCAGAAGTCAATAATTACTTAGACACTATTCTCTGATATTAAAAATATTTACTAGATTGACAGCATCTCCTGTATTTTTATACAGGACGCCTGGATAAAAAGCTCACACATTTAAAATGAAGTGAATAAGGTGAATCTGAAGAGGAAAGCAGTTAAAGACAGTTCTCACAGTGCAAAAGCTGATGAGGGAGGAGTCTGTACACAATCTCCTTTTTTTTTTTTTTTTACTTTGTCCTGATTTCTTTTCTTTCTTTTCTGTTTCCTCAGTTGTTCTTCTAAATCTGCAAAACCTTGCTGCACTGCGTGGACATAGAACAGACACCTTAACAGAAAACAACGAAGCAGTTGATAATTATTAACTCATAAAACAAAATTCAGAGAGAGAATGGCAACTTAATTTTTGTTTGATCATGCAAAAAAACTTTTCTGAACTCTAAAATTTGTATTTACTTCATTATGCTCATGCCTGTGCTCAATTACACTTTATAAGTGATCATATTCTTTGTTTTTCTCAGCCACCTGATGCCAGTAAAAAAAACCTGAACTACTTCCATATGACACTATCTGATAGACTGTGAATGCTGTATCAGCAGCAACTGCTGGCCCAAAGGAAATACCAATCCCCCAATGAAACAATAAGCTAAGAATATACAGTTCAGAGCTTGAGTTCAGTACAACAGAGGATCTCATGTGGCTTCCTCCTGCTCACCTCATGGCCCCGCAATGCCCTTGATGAACTGCACACAAATGTATTTCGCATCAGCTGATTTACAGAAAACTCAACATGATCAGTAAAATAACCTAATTTATGATCATACCAAATATTCAACATGCTCCTCACAACAAATTAATTCTTGTCACTTTTATATTTACTGCCTTGCAGCATTTCAGAGTGTTGGATGTACATATCTGCTGTTTCAGCCATTCACTGGTTCCATTCATAATTCTGCCAAACAGCCCAGGCAAGTTTCAGGTTTACTTTACATGGTTTAATCATACATGTTCCTCACGTAACCATTGTGTGATTAACACAAGTGATGTCATGATGATGCTAATGCCCCAAAACAAAAATCCAGCCCTACTTCCGTAAGTATTGTTCCAGGACAATCAGTGCTTTATTCGTTCCAAGCGTCATCGTGGCCAGCAATTACAAGCTAATACTTGTTTCAGAGTGTAATGATTTCCAGCATCTTCACCATGATTGTGTAGAACCAAACTACAGAAGGGTAGAGTTTTTTTTTGCTGTTGGTATCCAGCCATTAGAAAGACACTCGAGAATCCCAGATAAAAGTAGCTGAAGGGCGTCCGTGGATGTCGTAATACAGCCGAGCAGACGACCTGTGAGACGACCTTCTGATTACACTTCTCAAAATGAACCTGGATGTTCATCTAAAAGTACTCCAATGCAGAATCCCAGTTTTTGTGAAACTTGAAAAAAGCTTGAAACACCAAAAAGTGTAAAAGAAAGAAGAAAAAGATGATCGTTTTCATGGAAACAAATGTTCTGGCTGCACCATCCACCTTCTTGGGCATCAGATCATTTCAGTGTTGTGGCTGGGCATTTTATACACCCTTTGTTCTCACATGACTGGCAAAATATGTCACAGTTTAATGCTTCAGAGGACTGATGCTGGATTTGTTTGGGGTTTACCAGCCATGAAGACACAAACATAAGACAACAATGTAATGTGATACAAAGAATGAGAGCGTTTGTATAGCTTCAGTATGTGGATAGAATAAAAATAAAATAAAATGACATGCTTTCTGTTTTTTTCTGAATTTGGTGTCAGCAGCACAAATGTTGGGATAGGGGCGTGTTCATACTGTGTTACACAACCTCTTCAACAATGCAGGCAATCGAGACGAGGAGCACAAATTCAGTCATTTTGAAAAGCCACTATTGCTTCATATGGGATTTTCAGCTTGTTTGCAGAAAAAAGCCTGACCTTCACTAAATAAAGCATCATCTGGATGGCCACATATGCTGTTCCAAAACCTATATGGCATTCAGCATTGAAAAATAGAGGAAATCATTCCTGTCTGTGGCAAAAAAAACTATTTTTCAGTGACAGCATGTAGAGATTTCCATCATGGATGCCCAATCCAACCTTTCTGGTTCTGATCTGACACCTCGGCTTTGGAAATGATTGGACACTGAGTACCAATCTGATGCTAATGTTAAACTAATAGTCTGTAATCAAAACTGTGCGGAGCAGACAAGGAATGATTCTAAAGACAGCCTTTCTAACTTTGTAAAATAAGATGTAACAAATACATATATACAAAAATATCACACTTTGACCTGACAGAAGACAGCCAAAGGGAAATAACATTTTATTGCATTGTCAACAACACAATAAACACAATAAAAGCTCACCAGCAAGCATTACACTGAACCTTCTGGCTTCTTAGATAAAGTGTCTGGGCAAACATAAAGAGAATGAAATCAAATAAAAGCACTGAACATTTTTGGATCTTTTCTCTCATGCCAGCTCATTTTTCCTACAGTTTGCAATTAAGTTTAAAACTCTTGCAAAAATACAATTTGGATTTGGCAATCCAAATATTAGATTGGCTCATCCTTCATTTCCATGGCAGAATCACATCTATTTTGAATATTGTTTAGTTTGACAATCAAGGCTCCTCATTGTTAATTTTCAGCCTGTTTCTTGTCTACAGACATTACCTGAATCTTTTAATCACAATATTTACTGTATATGATGATTTTTCATTTGAGAAGCTTTTTTTTCTTCTAAAATTGCTCAACTAGGCTTTTTTTTAGTGCATTCCCTGTCCCAACATTTTTAAAATGATGGCATCAGATAAATTTTTTAGGTAAATAAATTGATAAATAAATTTTACACTTTCACCTTATCTTATCAGATAAATATGGGGTTTTAAATGGTCTGGAAATCAATTTTCTTTCCATTTTAAGTTATTAAACACACAGACTGTAAGTAAAAGATGGGCAAAGCTTTGGGGTCTAAAAAGTGTAGCCAGTGCAGCAGGGGCTAAAAAAAGTGTGACTTTTAGAGAAGTCTGGAACATTTACCTTCTTCTCACTTTACTTATGACATCAATAATAAAAATGTTTAACATGTGAGTGGTGAGTGACTGACTTAACACAACAATAAGTGATGTCATGGTGGCTACATCAAACTTTTAGATATTGTCTATAATTACAAAGCGCCTGCTACTTTCATAAACTAATGCTATTGTAACTGTAACTCCAGTTTTGTTGTACTCATATATAAACTTCAATGTTAACTTTACAGTCATACATCAGTTATTACATACTTTGGATAATGCCTTTCTTTGCATTTCTGACAGTAACCCTCTTGATGACATTATCATAATCTTAAAGATATGCTAAAAATACAGTGTTTATTGTCAAACTGGGTTTGAAAGAAACTCTTATTACTGAGAAGGAAAGCTAAAATCAACAAATGACTTTATGTTTTGGAAATTAGGGTCAGTTTTTTGTTTTGGAACTTAGCCAGATAAGTGTGTGGCCATCTTGTCCTCTGACTGTTTTTGCTCTGGGAGCTTTCTGCTTGGCTACTTACAGCCAACCACAGCTGCCTATTTTCACCTTCTTAAATATCCCTGCTCTGGTTCTTATGGTATATAGGAGCTCTGTGTGGGACACTTCGCGTGACTTCCTTCTCTGCGGGTAACAGCCTATCGTGCGTGACTGTCCGTCATCATTAATTTCTTGTAAAAACACCAAAGACAGGGCCCAGGAGGGGGTCGCAGAGAAGCAGGTTAGCTTCCCTTTGAGTGCTGCTTCACCTTTCACCTTGCACAGGGAGGAAAAGATAAACACAAGGGGGGAGACAAGTAAGCTTCAGTGACTTTTAATGACAGAGCCGGTTTGGGTTAGAATAGCAACTCTGTAATCCTGCAGAGACGAGATAAGATTAGGCCTCATCAAGCAAGTACAGAGAAGTGGCAGCCTCTCGTGCTCTGTTTTCCTCTGCATTCGTCTGCATGTATTTGCACAGATTTGTGTTTTGTGCATATGGTGGACTAAGCATTTTGGTGTGCACGAACACCAAAGGTCATGTGGTTCATTACTTCCTGAAGGATGCAGTCACTTGTAACAACAGCTCTACTTGGAGCAGCACTCAGTAAATGCACTTTGTGACAAAACTCACAAAGAGTGAAAGCATGTCTTCACCAATATTCATATCAGAGGTCTTGATCAAACTTGTCTTCAAAATAAATTCTCACATAATCCTCACCCCATTCCATTCACACAGTAATCTGCAAAAACAAAACACCTCCACATTCATTAAAAACTATTCACATTCTATTCACTAGTTATTTTCCATGGGCTTCTTGTCAGTCTCTTCAATTAAGCCAATAAAAACAATGACTGACAACAGTTGCGAGGATGGAGGCAGGCAAGGCTGTTTTTAGTTGGCGTGGATTTGAAAAGCGCAGTCATGCGGCTGAACGCGTAATAAGCTTCCCATTCTTTCCAGAGAAACACCAACAGTTCAGTCGGACTCCGCAAACCCTTGAAAAGGTTTCCACCACCAGTAACACAAAAAAATCCGACATGGACGCCGATTTAGAATTGAGGGGGAAAATGCCCTTTCAGTGTGAGAATGGAGAAGAGACGCCTTCACGGGCTGCTGATTACACTTTGGCAAGGGCCTCCTTAGAACTTGGCTAGACAAGAAAAGACCGTACAGATAGAAGCACCTCAATGAGTGCTCAGTTAATCCGCAAGGTCATTAGGATACTTGAAGCACTCATTAGCATCATTCTCATGCTCTTACATGGAAAGCTGGTGCTTGTTTTACCCCATCAGCTAAGAGAAGAAAAACATGGGATTTGTGGACTTCTGGGAAATATTGGGGTGAGAGTCGGGGGGGAAGGTTGTTGTGGGACAGTTTGACATTTGGAGTCACCGAGGTCACTCTGTCGTAATGAGGCGCTCGCGGGTGGACCAAAGTAAAGGGTTTGCCCCGGCGCTCAACTCTCCCTGTCTCATCGCCAAGCCAGATGACAGTTTCGTTTGGCGTAGGGGTAGTTAGACCAATCACACGGCGGCGGGCCGATTCATCTTTAATGGAAAGTAATTAACAAGACAGGGCCATACAGATAATCCTAATGTGTGTTTTTCTGTGTTCTGTTGGTGTGTGTATCTGCACTTCTTGAACTTACTATTATTTCCTCTACTAAAATCTTGCACCTACAAAGCGATACAGAGAGTAAAGACTTGACCTCAATAGAGCTCAACAGTGATAATGAAGTAAAAACGTCAATCATATTCTCCATAGAAATTGTGAATAAATCGAAAGTAGATTTACTATCAGCGACACTTTGAAATGATGTTACTGACATGTGCAATGACAATAAAGTTGAATTCTATTCTATTCTATTCTATTCAAGGCCTCAAAATGTTTATGTAATGATTTCTAAAATATAAAAAAATAAATTATAAATACAAAAATAAATGTGGAAATTCACTTGTGGAAATGGAGTTTTCACAGTTTTGTTCTACAGAGGTGAATGTCAGCTAATAGCTAAAAGCAGCTGTCTTAGCATAGCAGAAGATTATAACTATTTGGGGAATTTATTGTTCCTATTGTTATACATATTAACCTGTATTAACTTAATAATCGAAAGCTTTATATTTACTTTTGGACTTTTGGAAGGATTACAATAAAGTGTTTGTGCCTATAGCTGTTTAGCATGATAGTATACCTAATTTAGCAAAACATGCTAACATCTACTCCTTAAAGGAATCTGTAAATACAATTTTTAAGGTTTAAATGATACTTTCGGCCTCTTCGGGCCTCTGTAATGTGTAATAACAAGTTTAATAACATAATTAAATAATGTAATTAGCAAAAGTGCTAAACAATAGCTATTAGTAATAATGCTGACCTTAATTTTGAGCAAATTTCTTTTTGCTTTGGGATGGACTTTTATTGTGTTCACCAGATAGCTGCTTACTTTGCCTTAGCATATATACAGTTTATAAGCGCTTTTTCACTTATATTAGCGGCTTGCTATTCAAAGGTTCATAGAAGTGCTGAGACTGAATGAAAATGGTAAAAACAGGAAGTTGTAATGCAAGAACACTGATGCTAAAGTGCTTTATGATGCTTAAGTTAAGCTCTGTGGGTATGTCACGTTACATGTACTCATTTGATCCCCTCTACACAAAAATATTGACTTGTGCAGCTTTTAAATACCTTTGCATATAGTTCTGAGCAAACACTTTTGTTCTTTTAAAGCTGTTTTCTTGCTGCACTGAAAACTCAGAACAAAGTGCTGACTCAGGTAGAGTTTCTGTAGGGGTTATATCAAGTCCTCTTCCAAGAACTGCATTGTGCTCTAGTCCTTGTAGGTGCCGAAGCCCCTATTGTGTTACAAATCACAGAAAACTGGCTGCTGAGATAATGAGACACTGCCTTTTGAATTACTTTAAGGGTTTAATATTCAGCATAACTAATCCCTCTGTTCATTTTTATCAGAATATCTCAAAGATAAACTGATTATGTTTAATTTCAAACATGACTTTAATTTCTCATGGGCATGCCAAGATTGGAATAAAATATCTTTCTATATTTGCCAGGCCTCAATGGCTTAGCAGCTCTTTTCTGTGCCTATCCATGGCAGGCAGATGGAGGGAGACCTGTCTTTAGTGAAGCTGTCAGCAGTTTTCCCTTCAGTTGTCACCCCTGTGATGAAGCACATGTGCGTGACTGCACGGCACCTTTAGAATAGCCTTGGGCAGTCCCCTCTATTCACAGCACTGATTCACAGAACAAGATAAGGCCCACAAGTGCTATAAAAGGCATTCTTTTCTTCCAAGGTCGTGCATTGCTCCACTAGTAACAGACATAAATCAGTGTAATGGCCTAGTTTATGAATTATTTGTGTTTGCCGGTTATGTAATTTTCTGGTATGTCTTACCTTGATTTTCCTTGCACGAAACTATGCTCTGAATGTGAAAAATGTTGCTGGAAGTAGAATTACTCTGTGCTGTGCTAGGCTGGAACTTTACAGTGCAACTGTACCTTTACCGTCTAAGCAAATCATCACCTGCACACACCTTTGTGAGCTCCTCCTCGAGCTCCATGCTCACTCACACGCGATGAGCAATTGACCTGTCACTCAAACAGGAAGGGAAACTGGTGTCAGAGCTACTAGCAAGGAGAAGCTTCAAGGAAACCTTTTCAGAGGCAGTTGTGTATGCCTGTATTTCCTTTTGCAGCTTTGAGAGGATTAAATGCTATGTACTAGTAAATTTCAGGTCAAAGGACTTTGTAACACAGTTTATACAATATATTTGAAACTGCAATATGCTAATAATGATTCAATGTTGCTTACTAAAAACATAGGCTTTAAATACTGGCAACATGATATGCTAATGACAAAGTCATTGTCTATTTGCATTGTGAAGCAGTCTCAAGAGTTTTTAGCATTCGACTAAAAGTGTACACTACAGAATTCTTCTGGACATTTTTACATTGTCAATAAACACTTCTTGTTCAACAGTTAGGCTTTTTTTTTTTTTTTTTAGGTGTTTAACCTGGCCTTTTACTTTGGTTTGAATCTTGAAGTAAGCTGTCTGTATTTGGATTCATAAAGGCAACTTTACAAACTTCTAAAGTTTCCACTGTTTCTATAATAGTTTCCTCTTTCTCAGATTTTCATGGCAAAAAGAAGCGGTCACATTTTTATCAGTTTGTATTTTAACATTACGAGGAAAACAGCATATGACTATAAGCATATGTCTACAAGAGCAGTTAGACTGATTATGATGAGGTCACGTTTGGGATTATATACTCTTTGGAATAAAAGGCGGATGGACGTGCTTGGTCTAATAGGTGGCTCCTGCCAGCCAAGGAGGGGGCCAGGCACTTCACTGACTTGTCTCCACCCTTGTGTATCGGTTCACTATTGGAATAAAAGAAAATCACACACTGTCACCTTCTGAGAAGTTTTTCAAGCAGCAGCAGCAGCAGCAGCGGAGGGTCTCGTCTCAGTAAGCGTCAACGTCCTTTACATTTATTTCATCTGAATACATTTGCAATCTGCTTTAAGATTTAAATCCACTTTATGTATAACGCTGCAGCCTAACAACTTGATATTGAGAAAATGTGTGTGCTCTAATTAAAACTCATCACATGGACTAAAATGATGCGAAGAATAATTCTTTAAATGGCCGTCAGACCTTTTCCTAGATATCATATGTTAGGCCACGGGCTCTAACAAAGAAATTTGTTAAGAAATTAATTAAGGTAAACTTTTAAGAAAATTTTGAAGTGTCTCGTAATTTTCTATCCTAATGGAATTTGTTTTAATTTGTTTTTGCGTGTACTTCTACAACCTAGTATAGACATGTAAATATCTTTTTAAGTGTATACTGACCAGTATTGTAAAATCCTACAGTTCATTTTGATACTCGGAGAGTCCTTAATAATTTTGATTTAATTTCGTTAAAGGAAAAAACAAAGAGGTGGAGTTAAATTGGCCTTCTTTGACATAGTTGCATATTTCTTAATTTAATTTGAAGATAAAACAAATAGTACAAATTGCAGCGTCTGTGTGAAAGTTTTGGGTCACGGGACACGAGCGTTCGTCTGAGCCGCTGTCCGCGGTGCTGAAGTGGGTTTCATCATATCAAAACCAGACCAGATCTGAGCATGAAGGCCCGAGCGGGGCTCTGACATCTGAACAGCACTTGCAGATTCAAGAAAACTGGAAAAGATTGAAACTAAATCTACACGGACTTTAACAGAAGATCGACCCGAATTCCGGATTCTAGTTTTTAGAATAAATCTGAGAGGGGAACGAATATTTCTATCATTTAAGACTTGACCAGAACCAGCTAAACATCTGGACAGTAGATCTAAAGTTTCCCTTCTTCCACAGATGTTTGTCATTTGAACATCTGAGAGAGAACTGAGGGTGTATAACTTGCTGCTGGAGCTGCCCTGATACCCGGCATGGCTAATAATTAGGGGGAATTAATGAGTTACACGGGGTTCGCCTCCTCCTGGTGGCTCAAGCAAAAAGCGCACCCTCACAGTCACACCGTCACCTTCAAGCATCAGGAGAAATACTCCGGCAACACATCGAGCCGTGCGCCACGGACATGTGAGCTAGGAGTTTGGAGACACAAGAATTTTTATTCTCAAAGCCGAAACACCAAAACGAGTAAAGCAGCAGCAATCCTGGATTCTACAATCCTTTGGCATTTTAAATCGTCCCCACCATCCCGACTGCGTTTATACATTTGTAATATGCAGGCTGTCTGATCACCAGTTTGCAAAACTAAATACATTATTTTATTTTATTTTACTTTATTTTAACGAGATGTAACTTGCACCTTAAAAAAACTATATATATATATATGATAATAAATGAATATATATATATATATATATATATATATATAAAAAAAA